>JAQQSO010003193.1:0-13758 GCA_028658305.1 Pachyuromys duprasi
GGGGGGGGTGGGGGGGGGCAGCCTTACCAGGCCACAGAGGAAGACAATGCAGCCAGTCATGATGAGACCTGATAGGCTAATGTTAAGAGAAGGAGGACCGCCCCTATCAGTGGACTGGGGGAGGGGCATGGGAAGAGGGGGGAGGAGCATAGGAGGAGGGAGGGAGGGCAGGATTGGTAGGGGATGAGGGAGGGTGCTACATCTGGGATACAAAGTGAATACGTTGTAATAAGTAGAAAAAGATTATAAAAAAGAAAAGAATAATTATAAAAAATTTTAAAAATAAAAAGAATTGGCTATGTTTAGCCAGGCATGGTAGCTAATGCCTTTAATCTCAGCACTCAAGGAGTCAAAGGTAGGCAGATATCTGTTAGTTCAAGTCCAGCCTGACCTACAAAGTAAGTTTGGGACGGCCAAGGCTACACAGAGAAACTGTCTCCAAACAAAACAAAACAAAACAAAAACCCCAAATAAACAAACAAAAGAGAATTGCCTATGTTCAACAAAACTGACCAATCCACCTTATCATTTGCTTAGGGTAGTCATATATAGAAAATCAGTTAACATAGTCTTTTAAGACAAAACTTTAATGGGAAATTGCTATAGACATAAAGTATTAAGGGAAAATAACTATTATATTAATTGAATATACAAATTATTTGTTATATTCTGATGTAGATATACACACACTTTTTTTTGAGACAGGGTTTTTCTGTGTACCCTGGCTGTCCTAGAACTCACTCTTAGATCAGACTGGGCTTGAACCCAAACATCCGCCTGCCTCTGCCTCTCGAGGGCTGGGATTAAAGGCATGAGCCACCACTGCCTGGCTTTGATAATTTGTAAAACAGTGTTTTTAATATTCTAAAGAAAAGACTTTTAAAATAAATTAGTCTGTAAATGTTTTAGGCATTATGGCTGGAAAACAAGAAATAGAACTTCAAACTTTTTGTAATATTGAATACGAAAAATTAAAGTTAGATATGATCTAAGCATTTGAATTTTAGTTTATTTAAAAGTTATCAACTTTTCCTGGGTATTTAAATAGATGAGCATAGGTTTATAGGTTTTGTTGTTTGTTTGTTCTTTATTGTGAGCCTCGTTTTAAACAACCGAGCCTTCTCTCTGGCCCCCTAGCATGCATTTGTGAGGATTAATAATGCTGAGAAGTGCTGGTCTCCAAAGAAATATTCCCAGCAGTATCCTTCCTTCTGGAGTAACAAAGTCTAGAAACTGAGGAAAAGGGGGAGGGGTCACCTCTCAGATCCCCCTTTCACATCACATTCCTAACTTGGCTGTCTGCCCAGTGGGAGGTTTGTGAAAGAGACCAGACTGCTCTGTATGATTGTCACTAACAGAGTCTCATGACTCCCTCCATAGTACAAACTTACTCTCTTCCATAAAAGCTGCCATAGGAGAGCCAGCTCAGTGGGCTGTCAGCATCCGTGTCTTCACCCGTGTGTTGCTTCACTCTTTCACTCTGCTGCTTCAGCAGGCTTCCTACAGAATTGCTCATCAACAGCTTGGCACAAGATCTCCTGCTGGGGTCCTTGCTGGACATTTAGAACAGAATAAATGCAAAGGCAAAAAGACATTTTCTCCAGTCTCAAATTTCAAGAGGCCAGGCATTCTCAATCTCTCTCTCAATCTACATTTATTATGCTCAGAACAAAGAAATTATAAGAGGCAACAAATTTTCTGTCATAAGGCTTGAGTTTAGATTAGGTCTCACTTCTCTGTGATCTTGGACACATATCAAAGTCTGCCTGAGCTCCAGCAATTTTATTTATTTATTTATTTACTTGCTTACTTATTTTCACTAGAAGAGCAGACTGATAGAATGAATATGTGTCCGATATATGTTAGATTGACTTACACAATATGGTCTCTGTAGTCTGACAATCGCTGTTTTCACAGTGGAGAGACTAAGGGCAGACAGCTGTCAGTCTGTGAGGCTGGATGTCTTGGAGGTTCCAATCCGGGGCTGAGGACCTAGAGGATTCCTGGGAGAGCTGCTCCTCATCATCCATATTGGAAGGCAGGGGATGGGTCAGTTAAGAATGATATCGGCAGCAACAGGGAGATGATCTTCTGGGTTGACATTAAAGGTGAGGGACCAGGCAGGTGGCAGGCAATGCCGGATGCTATCGGCCAGGTATGCTCGTTTGCCTGCTTACACAGACAGCGGTTCCTGTCTCTGGCAGAGGGCATTGGGAGCAAGTAGATGTTGTTGGGGGGAGGGGCAGGCATAGCTAGAGGATGAGAAGGCTAAATGGCATCTTTTCACATTAGATGCCATGATAAAGAAGAGAGAAAGAAAACTACAACCGGTGTGTTTCGGGCTCTTTTGATGTTTACAGGGAACTCTGAGTCCAATGACAACCAGGCTTAACTGAAGTGGCTGTGGGTTTGAGGACAAGGCTCCCAATGCCCAGCAGCTCTTATTAGTTCAGCCAGCCGTCTTGATGGCTGCTTCCCTCACAAGGACACCCAGCACTCCTCTAGTTCTCTGCCACCTACTGTACTTCCATGGGCTTCTGGGGACACTCTCTGCCATCCCTGCTTCTCCTGTCCTTCTGGAACTCTGATTGCCTCCTGGAGGCTGCTAAGCCTGGGACACGTAACCATAGCAGTTTCCCATTTTCCCCATTACCAACTTGTCCTGCTCTGCCTGTGAGAAAGGCCACAAGCAGGCAATACAACCACATGGGTAAGACTTGCTTAGCATCCACACAGCCTCTTAGCTTCTAAGCTCTGTGCTTAGTCACACTCGCCTGCACAGGCTTACTGGGTCTGCCTAGGGCAAACGTCAGGCATGGGGAAGTTTGCCTACCTGAGGGGACCGAGGACACCTACAAGCCGGGTGGGAGCTACAAAGCAGCCTTTGGGTTATTTAGGGGTCATTGGAAGCTTTCTTCATCAAAGGGAAACCTTGTGCCGTTGTTTCAGGGTGTCTGAAAAAAAACAAAACAAAACCATGACTGAGGCAAAGTTTCCTGAAACCAAAGTCATGGCTTTTGCAACAGCCTGACCTCAGCATTGAGGTCTGAGATCCGAACAGGCATCTTGAGAAGCTTTGAGTATAGAGTACCCTGAAGTTATGAGGAAAGGGCCTCTAGCACAGAGCAGCCTTGACAGATCCATAATTTCCGTAAGCACAGTAGGGCCGTCGCCGAGGAGTGATTGCCACGCCTCCCCTCAAGCTTCAGGTACCGTCCCATATAACCCTGATGGACTTGGAGACTGTGGTGACACAGCAGTGATCACAGCGATTCCTGATCCAACCACAGTGGTGTGCAGGAGGACATAAAAGCTGTCCATCAGGCAGCCAGAAGGCTTGCTTCTGACAGCTCCATTCTTGCTCTCTGTCTCTGTGTCTTTCTCTGTCTCTCCACTTCTCCCTGTTGCTATCTCTCTCTCTTTCTCCTCTCATGCTTACAACAGAGATATAACATAAAATTAATATTCTTCAATGAGCCAAATACCCTTAGAGAGGACTCAGTATGAATCTGCCTAACTCCTCCTACTTAGCACAAGCAGTAGGCTACACAATCTTAGTGGAGTGTTAGTCTATTGGTTTCTTATGCCAATATGCCCATGCTTAGATGTATAATATCCAGAAATATAATGATTTCATATCTGCTCAGATTACCAGGCGTAAGTCTTTACTGCATGTGTAACTTTTAAGCTCTTGGTGGAGATGGCTAGCTGTCTTAGATTGCTGTTATAACCACATTTGCAGAGATTGCCTCATTGGTGTCTATTAAGCAGCCCGAGAGAGATTGCAGATGTGCCTGACCCAGCCTCTGAGAGACAGCGGGCTTCTTCTCAGACTAACCTGATGGCACTGATCAGAGAGCAATTGAAATTCAGCCAAAGGATGCTGGGGAGTTGGCTCAGAGGTTAAGAGCACCTACTGTTCTTAGAGTTCAGGGGCCAGCACCCTTATCAGGTGGTTTACAACTACCTGTATCTCTAGCTCCAAAGGATTCAATACCAAATTTGAATAAAAATTAAAATAATTTTTAAGCCATTCAAGGGACAAGAAAAAAGAACTACAAAATCGGTGTCCAAATCAGAGAATAGTCATGTAAGAGAGCCCATGGGATTTTAAAAGTTATCAGAAAAACAGACTGGCTCTAATTAATCCTAAGTAATGATTTTCTGATGTGTATGGGCCTGTATAGGGCCAATTTCCTGCATAGGGCCTCTTCATTGTCCCAGAGAAAGAAGACATGAACCCTTGTCGAAAAGACTGCTTGTTAATCCTTTCTTTACAAAATCTCCAACCAGTTAAAAAGAACATATTGCTATAAATTCCTTTTACAATAGTAATGTTATAAGATACCTAGAAATAAGTAAGACCTGGTTTCTTTAAAAAAAAAAAAAGCTTAAAAAATCTTATTGTGGGTTATACAAAAGATAAAGTGAGTAGAAAAAAATGTATCATGTCCATGGGAAAATCCTTAATATTTATTCCCCAAATTCAAGGTTCCCCAAATTGAGTTACAAATAGATAGTAATTCCAAGTAGGAGCACCATGAGGTTGTAAAAATTGAATGAAAAGCATATACAAACAAAATTTTAAGAATGCCTGTAGTATTTACAAAATGAACATTGGGAATGATTTGAAGCAACAAATAAAATGGATAAAATTATTTTAAGTATAACAAACTGTATCAGATGTTGATGCATTAATAAAGGAATAAACTGAGTTAATAAGTAAAATAATCCAGATCTCAGTAGTGAATTTTACTATGCATGAGAACATATTGTTGGACAAAGGTGAAATGTTAAAGCAACATGAAAAGTGTTAGGTACCAATAAGTGTTTGGCACACCTGGTTTGTACATCTGGATGAATATAAAGCTGAAACATTATTATACATGGCTTGAAAAGGCAATTTCCAGCTGCTTTTAAAATGTAAACAAAAGGAAACAGGAGTTAAATTCTTTTTACATTATTTAGGCATTGGAAAGAGCTATTCAAACAAGATACAATTATAGAAGTTGGGGAGAGGGCAAAAAGATGGTATTTTCAGAAGGGCCTCCAGTGATCACCTCCCTGTAGAGACCCAAATTTGAACAGCTATGCTTGGCCAAACTACCCTGGCAAAAGCTAAATGAGTCTGCTGAGAGGTCATTCTGTCTGCTTTCAATCTATATGAGTTACACCAAGGAAGTCAGGAAAAAACAGGCTTCCTGTATCAATTATCCTTCAACTCCAAACTGCAAAATATGGAAAGGGAAGCCCTCTAAGATACAGGTGGCTGGATAGGGTTTTAAGTCTAGGTTTTTGGCTTTGAACCTAATGCCAGACTTGCTGTGGTGAAACCAGGCAGAGTTCTATGGTTCTTTGTCTAAGACCAGTAACCACGGATTCAATTGCTGCAATAAGATTAGCCCTGGTGCTGAGGGACTATCTTTACCACCCCTCCCAACTTCAAGTAGCACAGCTAGGAACAAGACTTCATCTGCTTGGACCAAGGCAAGGATTTGCCTTAGAACCAGTGCCACGCTGGGAAAATATAACACTGAGAAGGCCCTAATGGCCCCTGCCTCCAGGCCAGAGATGGAGTACAGAGCCTCTAGACACATCAGGTGTAAGGAAGAAATCAGCCGTATCCGGTGATCAGAATTTTATTCTAGTCAGTATTGCAGTGACATTGGGACATCAAGAAGAGGCAGCCAATAGCAATGCGGGCACTGGTCATACCCTGTGCTGTGCTGGCCTTTTTTGATTCTAGGCTCTGTGTGACACCAAGCACAACACGAATGATAGTCATATGACTGCTGCAGTTATTTTTATAAAACTGTGTTTGTTTCTCGGTTTCTATCTTAACCTATCATGTCTATCACACAAGTAGTTGAGACTCTTTTATATTTGTTTAGTAATACGCTGCACAGCACAATAATCGAGCAGTTATTCTATTCTTAGCCCTCTAAGATAATCTGGTTTTCTCCTAGCTCGTATCCCAGAGACACTTGCCCTTTGTAGCTTCTCTTGATCCGATCCAGATCCTTCTCCTGATGTCTTTTGGACCTCTCCCATGGCTGAATCTCCCACTTCCTCCTCTAATCCCCCACCCCAGCAGGATGTCCAGCCCTATTCTCTCGCCTGCTCAATGATTGGCTGAAAGCTTCCTTATTGACATATAAGGGTACAATTGGGGAGCAGTGTTTATACAACATTGAGACAGGAGATTCTCGGAACAAGAATTGCAACCAGATGTTGGGGGTAGAGGAATCAGCATTTGAATTACACAATAACTGTGTGTCTACATATGACTGCCCTATATGATCCTTGCCCCACTTCCATTAAATACAATTCAGAGAATAATCATCTACTTGGTTAAAGGAAAAGTTTCAGGGCCTGGTTGTATGTGAGCCAGGGATCAATCCCTCTGACGAGGTACAGTGCTGGACAAATTCCAAATCTGTACCTGATCATAGGCCAGCAATAGTAGGTAGGACTTGGATAACTACTCTGGCCAGGTACCATGTGAAAGTTTATGGGTGTCTTAGTTTGTTTTCTATTACTCTGATACTGATCATGGCCAGAACCAACTCATGGTGGAAAGGCTTATTTGGCTTATATGTCACAATCAGAGTCCACCAATGAGAAAAGCCAAGGGAGGAATTCAAGCAAGGCAGGTACTTGGAGGCAGGAATGAAAGCAGAGACCGGGGAAAGATGTTGCTTACTGGCTTGCATAGTTTGCTTTTTTAAATATCCCAGAACCACCTGCCCAGGGGTGGCACTGCCCCTAGTGGGCTGGGCCCTCCCCCATAAATAATAATAATAATAACCTATAGACTAATTAAGCTAATTAGATTGAGGCAGTTTCTTAATTATGGTTCCCTAGTACCAAATTGACAAAAAACTAACCAACACAGTGGCGGAGGAGTACTCTTTTTAGGTCCATTCCCTCATGGTGGGGAGCCAGTTCCTCTTTATCTTTCCTGCCAACTCTACCCTCTCAAGCCTTCCCTTCTATCCCTTCTTCATTCTTTGTGTTGCTTGCCTACCCAAAGGAACATTTTCTACCAGGAACTCTCAATGGTCACATTAGGCTGGGACACAGGTACATACATTTTATTATCCTTCCAGTCCCCCATTTCAATCTCTCCAGCCTTACTCTCAGTCTTGCAACAGACTGTCTATGGGACACTCACTCTTCCCCTCAACTCTTCCTCCACTCAGTAGGGACTCTACCTTTTGGTGAGAACACCAGTCACCTAGGCTTTTCAAATTGCTGCTATCAGCTTCTTCTCCTAGCCCATCTCCATTCCTTTGTGTCACCTGCCAACCTTCAGAAGAACTCTCCACAAATGATACCACCTTTGCCTTTGCACTTGCTGAACAGCAACCAAAGAACAGGACACCTACCCAACAAAGGCAAAACCAATTATCTACATCAAGAAAAACCTCTAATATCGTAATTCTAGATGCTTATATCTTATTGCAAAACCACAAACAAGAATAGCCATATGATTCCTCCTGAAGTCAGTAAGCCCGAGAAATACAATTTAGCTGTAATGTAAGACAAGGAATTCAAAACAGCAATTTGAATGTTTTCAAGGATTTTTAAGAGACTATGAGCAAATGCCTTAACAAAGACTGTGAAAACACAAAAAGCTGAATGAAATAATGGAAACATTTTGAGACATGAAAAATAGAAATAGAATAACAAAAAAAGAAACCCCCAAATTGAAATAAAACTGGAAATGAAAACTTAGGAAGTGAAATAAAAACCTCATAGGATAGCCTTACCAGCAAAGTACAAGACATGGAAATCAGAATTTCAGGTCTTGAAAATGTTGAAGAAAGAAAGAGCTCCATCAAATAAAATATGAAATCTGAAAAATCTAGGTACAAAACATTCAGGAAATCTGAGACACCATGAAAAGACAAAACCTACAGGTAAAAGGCATAGAGAAAGGAGAAAACCCACAGGTTGTTGTTGATTATCAATATTTATATTTGATTTATCTTTTAGTTAAACAGCGGTTATTCTTAAACCAGCTGTATACCCAAATCACCACACAGAGACTAGGATTTATTTAATTAACCTAGAGCACAATTCTGGGCAATAGTTACTCCATCTTAAAACTCCAATCTTGCATAGTTTCCTCCCATTCAGATTTCCCATATTGTACTTGCTTTTATTCATATCTTAGGTCCCGTTCATCTTTCCTCATGGTTCCAAGACTTGTCCTGCTGATCTCTCCTCTCTTCCCACTTGCTTCCTTCTCCTCCCCTCCAGACCAGGATGCTCCACCCTATTCTCTCCATTGTTCAGCATTGGCTGGTTGTTATATTGACAATACAGAGAACAAATGGTGGCATGTTTACACAAACTTGAGACAGGTGATGCTTAGAATAAACATCACAATGCAATGTCAGATTGAAACCAGATAGTAAGGTAGAGAAATCAGCATTTGAATGAACAAGGGTAAATTGTATACATTCCACAAGAACATTATACCAACACCAGATCAAGGACATAAAAAATATTTTTGTCAAAATCATAGAAGAATTTCCTCAATCTAAAAAAGGCAGTGCCTATCAAGAGTTAAGAAGCATACAGAAACAGTCTCATAAAAGACCCCTGTGCCCTATTTGGTCCTTGTGGGGCTCCTGTCCTCTCCAGGTCTTACTAACTCCCCCTTCTTTCATATGATTCCCTGCACTCTGCCCAAGATTTGGTTATGAATCTTGGAGTCTTAATATCTGCTTTGATACACTGCTAGGTAGAGTCTTTCAGAGGCCCTCTGTGGTAGGCTCCTGTCCTGTTACTTGTTTTCTCCTACATCCAATGTCCATCCCATTTGTCTTTCTAAGTGAGGATTGATTATCTCCAACCAAGGACCATGTATGGATTTAACCTAGAACCCCTGCTCAGATATAGCCCATGGTAGCTCAGTATCCAACTGAGTACTAGTAAGGGGAACAGGGACTATTTCTGACATGAACTCAATGGCTGGCTCTTCGACCCCCTGCCCCCAACCCCCGAGGAGGAGCAGCCTTTCTAGGCCACAGAAGAGGACATTGAAGCCAGTCCTGAAGAGACCTGATAAGCTAGGGTCAGATGGAAGGGGAGGAGGTCTTCCCCTATCAGTGGACTTGGAAAGGGGCAGGGAGGAGATGAGGGAGGGAAGGAATGCGGGAGGGGGCTACGGCTGGGATACAAAGTACATAACATGTGATTAATATTAAAAAATTAAAAAATGATTACAAAAATAAAAAAGACGCGTACAGAATACCAAAGAGGCAAAAGTAGAAAAGAAATTTCCCATGACACATAATAATCAGAACACTACATATATAGAACAAACTAAGAGCATTAAAATCTGCAATGGAAAAGAATACCTCACTTATAAAGGCAGGCCCATTAGGGTGACATCTGACCTGTCAATCTTTAAAAGCCAGAAGGGCCTACAAACTTTAAGAGTCCATAGATGCCAGCCCAGACTTTTATAACCAGCAAAATTATCAATCACAATAGATGGAGAAAAAAAATTCCACAATAAAACCAACCTTAACCAATTTCTATTTGCCAATCCAGCTCTACCAAAGGCACTAGAAAATACATCAGTCTGAAGTGGTTAAGCATCCCCCAAAAGACACAGGAATAATAATTCTAAAACAGTAAGTCAAAAAAGAGGAAGAAAACCCACACCATAACAGCAAAATAACAAGAATCAGTAAAAACTGCTCATTGGTAATTCTCAATATAAATGGCCTTAGTTGTCAATAAAAAGGCAAAGACTAATAGATTAAATTAGAAAATGCTCACTCTCTATTGCATCCAAGAAACACACCTCACCATCAAGGAGAGATGTAATCTCAGGATAAAATATTAGAAAAAAGTATTCCAAATGAAACCAAGAAACAAGCAGTTGTAGCTTTTTTGATATATGATGAAATTGTCCTCAAACCAAATCTAATCACACGAAGTAGAGGATACTCCATACTCATCATAGGCAAAATCACCAAGAGGATATTGCAATTATAAACAAGTATGCACCAAACACTAGAAAATTCAAATTTAGGAAATACTACAGTGTAGCAAGAACTTTTGTTTCTTAACACAGAAATGTTATATGAATATGTTTTTCTTTTAGTCGCAGGTGTGGAATATGGGGCTGCTTCAGATTATCCACAGAAACCAACTATGATTTGTTTAGTGCTCTGGCAGGGCTGTTATTTGCCAACTGATGATAGTTTATGTTTGGAATTCTGGGGGATTCTTGAGAGGTGTATATAAATGCCTATAGAGGAATTTTAATCAGAGCATAACTGCTCTGGCAAGAGATCACATCCAAAGACCTTCTAGGTCTGCGTAATATGGCTGGAATACAGACCTGCCTTTTATTCCAGGAGACCAAGGCAAGAGGATATCTAAGTTCAAGGCTAGTCTGAATTAGAGCACATTTCAGATAAAGACAAGCTTAGGTCCAGGCATGGTGACACATGCCTTTAATTCCAGCACTCAAGCACACAGATCTCTGAGTTCTAGTCAGTATTGTTCTGTCAGTTCGGTTCACAGTGAGTTGAGAGGCAGTGCAGAGGAGGTAATTTCCTGGTAGATCAGTTTGTGGAATTCAGAGTCAACTTTACTGGGAGAGTTTTACAGAGAAAGGTTAAAGAGAGACCAAGCTAGACACAGGTATAGACAGAATGAACCGGGGAATGAGAAGGAACCAGAAGATTAGAACAGATCAGTAGAGTTAGTTAGAGGGCAAGCAGAGCAATTCAGTGAGAAGCTGAGAGTCAGCTCAGAGAGGAGTTTGAGCCAGAACAGTTGAGTTGAACCCGCCAGCCAGAGTTCAGAAGAATTAGAAAGGGTGACTTTATTTAGCACCAAGTCACAGAGGCTGAATGAATTCTAGGCCTAGATTAAATTGAAAGAAGGTTAGAAGCTTCCAGGAGTAGGCCTAGGTTAATAGACAAAGGCAGTAAGCCTCTGAGATTACAATTATATCAGGCAAATAAAAGATACTTTAACAAATGCCAGAGCCCTCAGAGAGGTGTCTGCTGCCTTCTCTGCTACTGTTGCTGTATTGCTGGTTGGAAATATCCTGAAGGGGAAGAACAAAGTGCCCTAATGAACTTGACACCCCTAATCAGCAGGAAGTAGTCTAACAATATCAACTCTTCTTTTCCCTTCTAACTTTTTTTCCTCCTACCTAGTGTTGTGGGATTGGGTAGGGAGGGATAAAGATGGTATAGGATAGAAGAACCCAATAAAGTAGCAAAAACTCCAGCTACACTATTACAGCTAAAATTACATATTGACCCTTACACAGTGATAGCATATGACTTCACTACCCCACTTTCATCAATATATAAGTCATCCAGATAAAAATTAAACAGAAAAATGCTGGAGTCAAATAAAGTCATAAATGAGTGGCTGGGCAGTGGTGGATTCAATCCTAGCACTGGGAAGGCAGAGGCAGGTGGACCTCTGCTTTTAAGGCCAGCCTGGTCTACAGAGTGAGTCCCAGGGAAGCCTGGGCTACACAAAGAAACCTTGCCTTCAAAAATCATAAAAATGATAATGACGATGATGGTGACACAGATCAAATAGACCTAGTAAGTGTCTGCAGAACATTAAAGAATATAATTTCTTCTCAGCAGCTCATTGGACATTGGGAATTTATCACATAGTAGGACACAAAGTGTTAATAGACAGAACAAAATAAAATAATACCCTGCATCCCATAAGACTACCATGGATGGAAGTTGAGTATCAACATCAACAGAAACAGTAGAGGTATGCAAACTTTTGAAACCTTTTGAAGACTCACTATTGACAGAAAAATGAGTCACAACAGTTGTAAAGAACAAAATTAAAACCTTTTCAGAATTGAATGAATATTAATATACAACATACCCAAAGCTATGGAACACAATGAAGGCAGTTCTAAAGGCAAATTTAGAGCACTAAGTGGTTACATAAGAAAATAACAATAATGGAAGAAAACTCATATTAGCTTATTAACCACATACCTGAAAGTTCTAGAACAAAAAGAAATAACACCCCAAGAGAGTAGATTGCAAGAAACAAACAAACAAACAGTGCTGAAATCAATAAAACAGAAACAACAACAGAACAATACAAAGACTCAACGAAATGAAGAGTTAGTTCTTTGAGAAAATTAATAAGATCGACAAACTGTTAGCCAATAACCATTAGTTAAAAAACAAAATAAGAGATAAGATCCAAGTTAATACACTTAGAGATGAGAAGGTAAACAATACAAAAGACACCAAGGAAATTCAGAGAATTATAAGGACATACTTTAATAATCTATTTCCACCAAACCTAAAAGAAATGGATAAATTTTTTGTTAAATATGACATACCAAAGTTAAATGAAGATCAAATAAGCAACTTAAACAGACCCACGACCCCTACTGAAAGAGAAGCAATAATTATAAGTCTCCTAACCAGAAATTAGAAAGAGCTTAGATGTCCATTAATTGAGGAATAGATAATAAAAATGTGGCACATTTACACAGGGAATATTACTTGGCTGTTAAGAACACTGAAAATTTGAAATTCACAGGTGAATTGGTCAGGCTCGGAAAGAAAGCATCCTGAGTGTGATGGCTTGTGGTGCCCCACAAGCTCAGATGTTGAAATTTTTGGTTCTGAGTTAGTAGGCTGTTTACAAAAGATTAGGAGATATGGCATAGTTGGACAGAGGGTTTCAAAAGCCCTTGAGAGGCCCAATTTTCCCCTCTCTCTTCCTTCTTACTGTTGATCAGATGTTTGCTCTTAGCTCCTGCTTCAGCACCATGCCTGCATGCCTGTCTGCCACAATGTTTCCTGCCATGATGATTATGGACTAATCATCGGAAAACTGTAAGCAAGTCTTCAATTTAACACTTTGTTTTATGAGTTGCCTTCGTCATGGCATAAGTTGCCATGGTCTAACAGAAATAAACAGTGAGGTAACCCAGATGTGAAAGGGTAAATATTGTATGTTTTCTCTTATAGGTAGATATTAGCTTTTAAGTTTTTGCTATTTGTATACTACAATGCAATAACCACAGAAGCTAAGTCTCTAGTAAGGGAATAGGGGAGAGAAGAGGATCACCCAAGGAAAGGGAATGAGAACACACTTTTTATGGGGAGATAAAGGTAAAACTAGACTAGAAAGATTAACTCAGAAGGGGGATAGGAGAGAAGGGTAAAGATGAAAATATGGAGGACAGCTAACATTAAAGGCCATTGAAAAAGATATAAAAACCTATTACTGTAGACGCTTTCTACTATATATACATATATATGTATGTACACACATATAAATGTATATATGCAAGAAATTTAAATGTCACCAAATCATAGGGAAGACAATTCCCCAATTAGACATCTTATGTTACAAAGTAAAATGGGCTACATCTTGTTGACTCATTGGTGTGGTGAGCCGGTTCGTAGCTGCTTTGGCAGCTGTTTGAAATGCTAGTCTCAGCACAGGAAGACAGTTTTTTTTCCAGGCCTTCCCTTGGAGACAGGGAAGGATTTGCAAGTCCATTCGCCTTTTGTTTGGTGACAGCAGGTGGGAGAGCTTGCTTGAGGTCTCAACTCTGCCTCACTTCCTTGTGAAAATTAACCCCTCGTGTAAACTGTTTGTATAAATAAAGAAGGCTGTCTGCTCTCGTGGCTTTTTCGGATGCAGAGCGTATTGACGCTCTAGGGCTCATTAGGGCCATGAGCAAGCGGCCAGAAGCCTCTCGGAACATAATTA
>JAQQSO010003195.1:0-13756 GCA_028658305.1 Pachyuromys duprasi
GGGTGCTGGCGTTTTAGGTCCCAGAGTTCAGTCTCCTGGTCGCTGCGTTATTTCTGTTGTCCTACTCCTCAGACACAGTGTCCTCTAGTGGCAGCCATCTTGGACATCCTTATGGACACATTTTATTGGAATATGAACACATGCAAAACTGTCTATGTATCGTATATGTTCATCTCAATGGATCTGCCCAGAAGTATTTGGTGATAAAACATAATCATGATTCAATTAAGAGTAATAATTTGCAACAAAGATTTATGTTTATGGATGATCCTCCATATGCCTCCCAGTCACCAACTCCTTCCTTCAAAAATTTAAAACATTTATTTTATCTATATAAAATATACATTCATGTGGTATATTGCTCACTGATTTTTTTATTTTGGGGGGAGGTTCTGTTTTTTCTTGGTCTTTGTTTTATTACATTTTTAAAAATATATACTTAAAAATTTAACATTTCCTTTCCTCACTCCAACCAATCCCATATATCCGTTCTCTGTCTTTCTCTGTCTGCCTGTCACACACACTTAGAGAGAGAAACAGACATATTCCAAAATATAAAAGTATTTATTTACTCATTAATGCATTTGCTTTTGACAATGAGTCATGAGAACAGACAGGAAGGAGGAACTAGTTAAGAATAATGCATGGACAGAGAGGGAGAGAGAGAGAGAGAGAGAGAGAGAGAGAGAGAGAGAGAGAATTGGGTTTAATGCAGTTCAATTGAATGTATTTGAGTTCAGTTGATTTTGTGAGTTCTATTCAGTATGTGAGGCAGTTTTTCCAAGCATGCATTTCAGTCAGAAGTGAGATAAGCCAATTTAAATCAGTCAGCTTGGAGAAGAGATTGAGCCTGAAGAGCTGAGTTGAATCTGCTAGCTAGAGGAGATAGAAAGAGTGAGCTCACTGAGAAGTAAGTCTCAGAAGTTGAAAACATTCTAGGCCTAAGTTGCCACATGAGAAGTTGAAGTCTTCAAAGTCTGTGCTTGCAGAAGATTAGATTGTTGGAGGCTAGAAGCTTGGAGGCCTATGGCTAGGAATAGTTAGAACAGAGATAGAAATGCTCTGGGCTCAGCCCAAGACATGTATTTGTAAGCTTGGGTACAGCTCTTATCTCATCATACAACATCTGATGAGATAAAATTGACATACAGATTTCAAATTAATTACTATAAAAACACATATAGAGGCAAGATATTTATGTAAATATGGAGTAAAATAATCCCTTGCACATTTTAAATCTTTTAAAATGTTGTCTTCAGTTAAGATTTGTTTGTTCTAAATGTTTAAAAATATATAAACTAGTTAATATGATTCTAGCACACACATTATCATCACAGAAAATGTCTAACATTTGCCTGGTATTCCTACAGCTTTATATTTAGTCTTCCCACCATTTGATAGAAGAAAAAGATCTAGCAAAACAGAAAAAAATATAACAAACAGAAAAAGAAACCGCTGAATTTTACTTTAATTTACAGTAAGCTTAAGACTCATAAGTCTAGTATAAATGTCTACATCGAGGCTACAAATGAAAAAAAATTATTGGGCCTTTTATTATGATGATACATGTAGTTCTAATATAGCACTCAAGAAAAACTCCCCTCGTGGAATAACACTAGATGGTACCCTGCTATTTTCTCCTGAAAACATGGAGCCATAAAATAATTGAGTTTTACCAAAGAGGTACAGCAATTTCTCTAAATATACTAGAGTGGGGCCATCCTGACACAGTAACATACGCTACCAACTACCTAAGGTTGTAAATACGCCGCCAGTATAAATTGTTTGAAAAACAGACTTGGGCAAGTATTTCGGGGGAAAAAATATTGAAGGGCAGACCTGCTAAATCAAAAGGAAGAAATGGCAATAAATGCCACACTGCTGAGTCCTTGTAAGATTAACTGCAGATTCTTGCTCTACAACGAACTCATTTTTCCCCCTATGAGAAAAATGAAGTCATTATACAGTATCATGCGAAATCTCATGAAACACTATGAAAAACAAGAAATGGTTACTTTCTTCCTGGAGCTCTTGAAGGTGATTTTGTGAATAAGCATAACATTGAAACTCTCCATGAGCTTTATTTTTAGAATCCATTCTGAAAATCTGAATAGTATCTTTTTATGAGTTTTAAAAACACAGGCTATTTTCCTGTATTTTCTTTGTATTTCTTGCATACACATATTTGAAAGATTACTTGTAATTTTCTATTTCACATATCATATGGTATGTTGTTTTTAAATAATTAAGATACAGTCAGTTCATTCCTTAATAGTTATACATTTAGTGTTTTCGCAGTAAACAAGGTGCATTTCATTGTTTTTCATTGTCAGCCTCTTGGTTCATGTGTTACAAAGCAGGCTTGTTTAGAATGAGCTGACTACTGAGACTTAATAAAATCAAACCTACTGGCACATATCACGAAGTGGCCAGTGTGCATGTCATTATAATAATTATAATGTCTTGGGAAATTTTAGCTTTAAGATAAATAAATATTTAGCCAATTTCAATGTTTCTAAACTGAATTTTCTGCCCTTGTACTGCATACTTCAACACTGCAGCTTCCCTTATAAACGTCTCCAAAAGGAAGGCTTCAAGAACATTTCTTTCATGCTAAAAATATTGATATTCACTTTAAATGTCATTTGCCTCTTATATTGTCTGTTATGTATTTAGGGATGCTCAGTTACCCAACATCCCCTTAGAGCCAGACTATCTTAACATTGCCAAGGATACTGTCATCAGACAATACTGTGTTAACCCCTCAGGATTTACTTGGTGCACATCCATTAATTGACTGTATGCAGGTTAAACACATCCACACATTTAACTGAAGTCAGAATATCTATCACTAGACAATGCAAACTTAGGACTCCTTCTATGTTTGAAGAACACCTAAGAAACATACATCAACTGGATTTCTCCCTCTGCAAATACTTCATGTTTCTTTCCCTTATCTGCATGCCATGGGTAGTTCTTAATAGTATTTTTAGTAACAAACTGAGTACACTCTTCACAGGACCCTATTCACCTCAGTGACATGCTTTAAATGTGCATTTATTTTTCCTATTGATGTATTTCTTTATAGGAAATATCAGTTCTGTTTGGATCAATGAGTGGAGCTTAAGAGGTCTCCATTATAGTCCATTTCCCTGAAAGTACTATCTGTGGACTGCTAGAAAAAAATGTAGAGTAGGTTGTGTCCCTCGTTCCTCTTTATTCACTAAATGGTTATGAATGATCATAGAATTTACCTGAATTTAATTACATGCCAAAACTCTGTTTCAATTATGTCCCAAAATCCCAGATTCTAACTTGACTGTGTACATTAGGAATATTTCTTGTTGTTCAAATGCTTGTTTCCTCGTACAACAGAATATTTTTTATTTTATCATCTTAAAGCTCATTTTCTTTGATTTTTGCAAAGTATGTGCTCTACGTGGCTCAATGAAAATCACACATTTACTTTGAGGGGTGAATCCATTTAGATTTTAAGCTATCGGTTTTCATAATTGTGAATGATGGCTAATTCATGGTTTTATTGTTGCTACAGGACCAATGATTCAATGAACATAAATAAATACTTCAAACTTCCCTATTTTCTTGTTTAAATATAATTATTATTGCCAGAGAAACAATACACTGTTTTCCAGTAATATTTTCAGCCATCTGATAAATATTAATTCGAAATATTCCAACCAGTTAACACATTTTATAACACTTTTAAATTTCCTAAAATTTAGAATTGTGTACATGAAGACAATATAGTTTTAAAACAAAATTACTTCTTATAATCATTTTATATACATTCAGCATAGCATAAGAGAAAATTAATTCTAAAAAAACAAATGTTATTCTCATAAAATATGAGCTAATTCAACTAAAACCCCCCAAAATTTCACATATTGTATGGTCTGCATGTCAATTGATTAACCAGAATGATCTATTTCTTGTCTGAATTTAAACATGTATATAATTTAAATCAACAGACAATACTTTAATGTTTCATATATGTGCATACTTTAATACTCTTTAATGGCAAATTCAAGAAGACAAGTAAATAAGAAAATATTTTATACAATTTATGTTTTTTAAACTCTTTGTCCCGTCTTTCATATTATAAGTTGTTTGAGTCTAAATCAATATCTTTTCAGTATTTTTCTTGCTGTATTTACATTCACCAATTCTGATCTAATAACGGAAATGTCATACTTCTAAATTCAGTGTGTACCTGAAAACAAAGGAATTTATATTTCTTCAGTCTATTGTTGTGCTTTATATAAAACACGTAAATTTGTTATAGTTATTAATTATAACTTGTAGTCAATTCTGTTTAGAGTTATTGATCTTCTCTAGATATTCTCTGTAAATACAATTTAATTACCCACAATGTTTGCCAAGTATCTCTGAAGTGTCTATAATTAATAATCATCGTGATATTCTATGGTAGTTTGTATTGTTCTCACGTTGCCTAAAGTGCTCCTTTATTTATTTTTTGCTATATATATACTTTTACGTTCTAACTTTAGAAACGGAGCTGGTGATGGTCATTATGGTGGTGTTGGTGGTAGTGATAGTGACCATGGTTGTGCTGTGGTATGTATGATGACAGTGACAGTGATGATGGTTGTGTAACGGTAGAGTTGGTGAGGGTTGATTTCTTGAGATTGGGTACAACTGCATAGAGAGAGAATAAGCTTGCAATTATAACTAACCTTTAATTTTTATATGTACTTTAATTTCTTGATATAGTTTATATATATATTGTTTATTTTTAAATTTTATTTACTTATTACAATGTATTCACTTTCTATCCCACTGCAGCTCCCTCCCTCATCTCTTTCCAGTCCCACCCACCCTTTTTCTTCTCCCCTATGCCCTTTTCCTAGTGCCCTGATAGGGGAGGACCTCCTCCCCTTCTATCTGACCCTAGCTTATCATATATTTTCTGTTAAAACTGAAGAGAAATAATAGAAGTATAAGGAATGTATTACTCAATTTAAGTAAAGTCAATATGATTTTATATTTCTTTTAAATTATTATTATTTTTTTATTTTCAGTTTATTCACTTTGTATCCCAGCTGTTCCCCCCTCATTTCCCTCCCAATCCCACCCTTACTCCCTCATCTCCTCCCATGTCCCTTCCCAATTATTTTCTATTTCAACTCATTATATTTCTGTAATAATGTTGTAATAGTCACTTTCACTAAATCCTTTCTCAAAGTCATTATCCAAACAATACTTAACTGTGTAGTTCACATATATGTGTATATATGTACTATACAACTATATATACTGAGTATAATCTTGTAACTATAATGATGAGTAATAATCTTCTTATTGCTTCAGAGTTGGTAAGGTGATCAAATAATAAATATGCTACTTAGGACATATTACTGAGTATTTTTTATTGACTATAAAAAAGTACTTAAGACAGGTTACTTTTGAAGAAATGAGGACAATTCTAATGGTTCAAAATTCAAGTAACACAGACATGTTTATGTTTCTTACACACAATGATTATACTTAATTATATTAAAATTTTCACTATGACTTTGTTTAATCCTCAATTTTTGAAATTTGCTTACTATGTGGTATATAGCTACTGAGGTCCTTAAATCTCTAATTTATATGTATGCACATTTGCATATATATGTGTGTATATGTATATATGAATGTATATGTATGTATGTGCAGGCATATGGCTCAGTGGGTAAAGGCACAAATTCCTAACCCTGGCTCTGATACTAAGCCTCCGGATTAGTATCAGAAAATGAGAAGCATAACTTCCACAACTTGTCCTCTGACCTACCCAGGTCTTTGTAGTAGGCAAATATGCACATATACACACACACATAAATACAAACACAAAATAAATGTGTGTTAAAATATGAGTTGTTAAGTCAGGTATTATTTATTCATTTTGTATCCCGTTTGTAGCCCCCTCCTTCATTTCCTCCTGGTCCTACCCACCCTCCCTCTTCCTCCCTATCCATAGCCCCTAGCCCACTGATAAGGGAAGTCCTCCTCTCCTACTGTCTGATCTTAGTCTATCATTTTCCACCAGGACTGCCTGGATCTCCTTCCTTTGTGGGTTGGCTATATCACCCTGTCAAGGAGAAATGATCAAGGAGCAGCCTTCACAAAGATGTTCACATCAGAGACAATTTCTTCTCCCTTTACTAGGGAACCCACATGAAGACTGAGCTGTCTATGGGTTACATCTGAGCAGGGAGTCTAGACCCTCTGTATGTATGGTCTTTGGTTGATGTATTAGTCTCTGCAGTCCCCTCTGGGCCCTGCTGTTTTGAGCTTTGTTGGTTTCCTTGTGTGGCTCCTGCTCCCTGGGGTCCTTTTACGTACCCCTTCTTCCATCCCTGGGCTTTGTCCAAAGTTTAGCTGTGAGTCTGTGCATCATCTTCAAACCTCTGCTGGTTGGACTCTTTTAGAGGACATCTGTGGTAGGCTCCAGTCCTGTTTCCTCCCTTCTTCTGCTTCCAGTTTTCCCTTCCAAATGAGAATTAAGCATCTTCCCTAGGGTCTTCCTTATCATTTAGCTTCTTTAGGTTTATAAATTTTAGTATGCTTATCGTGAAATTTACAGACAAATAAATGGAACTAGAAAAGATCATCCTGAGTGAGATATCCCAGAAGCAGAGAGACATGCATGGCATATACTCACTTATAAGTGGATATTAGCCATATTATAAAAGTCAGACTTTTAAAAGTAGTTTTTTTACATCATTGTTAATTTTTAATGTTGTCATTAAGCCTTACTTCCTTAATTGCTACTAAAAAGCCATGATGGGTATGTACATAATATTAAGGACTTTCACATATAAGGAATCCTATAGATATTTCCCAGGTAATGATATATGATTTAAATGCTAGATAAGATATGAACCAAAAACATAGTGCCAATTGATCATTCTGAACAATGAGGCATTATCACATTCAAAGAACAATCAGAACTATACGATGATGCCTTCTCCTTGTTTTAAGTATTAATTCCTGGATGATGTGAATTTGTTGTGTAAAGTTAGTCCAGGCACATAAAATCAAGACCTAAGATAACGTATGGCCCTACAGGAATGGAATGTGACCTTAATCCAGAAATTGAGTATGGACATTGCCATTCTTCTATTGATGGGCACTTAGGTTGATTTCTTATCTTGTGACTAATGCTGCAATGAAGATGAAAGGGCAAGTACCTCTTTAACTTAAGGATTTTTATTTCAGTTGATTTTTTTTTACTCAACAGTAGGATTGAATATCATATGAGAGTCATACTTCTTTATGTTTTAGTAGCCCTCATAAGCTTTACCATAATACACGTGCTAACTTATATTCCCATCAACAGTATTCAAGAGTGGTCATTCTTCAATTCATTTACATTTTTCTTTACTTTCAAATTCAGGAATATCATTTGACATTAAAAGAAAACAAAATTCAGTCACTTACATCTACATTAATGAAACTGGAAAACATTTAATTAGTTACAATAATTAATCCAGATGAAAAGGGACAACTACACTATGATTCCACTCATATGTAAAACCTAAAGTTAATGATTTGATAGAAGGTAGATGTAGGAGAGTTGGTATCAATAAGTGAGACTGGTAGATGCTGCTAATATGTATGATTTTTCTTAAAGTTTTCATTAGTATGGACATATTTATTAAATATACTGAAAAAAGAGACCTCATTCTGCACTCAGTTTTTGTCTTTAATTAACATGAGGCACAGAGATACTTAGCATACACACATGATAGATCTTTGATTTCTTCATTTTACCAAGTAATTTTGTGAGATTATCTTCTAAATATTTTATAAGATATATATTAAAATATTGTTCTTTCATTTCATTAAATATCAGGTCAATGTGGTGTGTATAGTACATATACCCTCTATTTGCTTTTATATTTGTCCACCTTCTTGAGACCAAATGTTTGTATTTCTTTGTCCATTTCGACTTTCAAAAATAGTAAAGAGACAAGGCTGTGGCTGTGACTGTGGAAAATCACTGCGTGAATCAAGTGGGGAGTAACTTGGGAAAGAAACTGTCAGGCCTAGCACATGATCACGATGCTTAGAATCTGTACATGTGCAAGAAACCAGCTCCGATAAAGCAACATTGAAAGCAACAGAATAAAAAATAAGACGATTGTATGTTATGAGATAATATAGTATTTCATTTGAAATTATTTCCTTATATCTTTTGAGGACATATTTACTGCTTTTGCCATTTAAAGTGATGCCATCATAATCAATTTTAAAAGATAGGTAAAACCGATGTATATGTAATAAAAATGTATTTCTTTTAAAATAATATACTGTGCAGTTCATATTGTATGGAAAACTAGATCAATGCATTGATCCATCTTTGACCTTGACCATCAATGTTAGCAATTCTTAAGAATATTTAGCATATCATGTGCTTGAAATTTAGCAGGAAGCATGTGTTAATAAAAACAGATTATAGCCATATATGTCAATTCAGTGCATTGACAATTTTAATGAACAAAATAACTTCTCAGACATGAATATAATTCTAGCCATCAATCACATGCTTTATGTTGAATTAGGAAGCCAGATAGTTAAACCACCTCAATTATCTTTCTATTGGAAGGGGAATTAAGAAATTCAGTAGGAGTCAAAAGTAGAAACAGATGTCTATTTGGCATATTAGGTTAAAATAAAAAAGCAGTAAATAATCTATTAATTAAATTTCATAGCACAATCGAAAAATGCCTAACAGAGACACCTTAAAGACAAAATTGTTTACTTTAGCCCAAAGTTTCAAAACTGTCAGTCCGTGGTTTCCTTGCTGCTATACTGCTGGGCAGTACTATCATATCAGTAGTACATAGTAAAAGAAAAAGTTTGGTTTTCTGGAAAACCAAGAAGCAAAGGGAAGTATAGGAAGGTGCCAAGTATAAAATGTGCCTTATTATCAAGCCACAGCTTCATATTAAATTTTTTAAGTTTGCCCTATATCCCTAAGGTTTTACAATCCCTAAATGGTGTCACTAGCTAAGGACCAAGCATTCAATACGTGAGCCATCTGGAGCTGTTTCAGACACACAGCATAACATGAAGATTGATAAGTAAAATTTGATACTTCAAAACATATTTTTTCATACTTTTAACTGTTTAGAATTTCAATAAATGTGCATATTTTGAGAGGCAAAAGCAACAGACTTTAATTAACCTCATAAATGTCCCATTGCAATGTACTATTTCTTCTCCATATACAAAGAAGGAAGGAAAAACAAAACAAAGTTTGATTAGATTTACACAGTTGGGGTGGATGCATGCTATGGGGTGAACGCAGAGGTCAGAATATAGTTTGCAGGAATTCATTGTCTCTTTCCACAAGATCCCTTTGAATTAAACTCAGGTCACCAGATTTGGAGGTTAGTACTTTAACCTAACAAGCAATTTTGGTGGCCCAAGAATGAAAATGGGTATAACTGAAATGTATTTAAATCTTAATATGACTTGAACATTACATTGAATGATCATAAAGTGAAGCTGTCATGACAATAGCAGCTAGAATGGTAGCCTGGATACCTTGTTTCCTGTTTATAAAAGAAGTTGGAATCAAATTCATACATCAGAGATACTGTAAACATTTAATTTTTCCTGTTTATTTTATGTTTTTATTTTATTGTGCAAGAGCTGAGCATCACTTCATGGAGCATGTCAACGCCGCTATGCCTTCTGAGCATTAGACACCACTCCTCCCTTTCGCTTCATCTCACTCCCACTTTTGACTAGAGAAGGCACAAGTTTCTCAAACAGTGTTAATTTTGTAGTTTGTTCAGGTACTGTTATCATTCTCTAATTTACACCAGGTTCAATAATTCAGTGAAATTTTAAAATTGCTTGGTTTTATTTTTCTGTGTAATTCAAAGGTAACTGTCCTTGAGCATTTTCTTCTAATTTAAAAATTATCACATAAAATCCAATTTTTCTTAGTTACTCCTCAATTACTATTAATCCTCCAAAAAGCTTATAGTAATGAAGTTGTGAGATTCAATAGCAGCATTAAGTTGTCGATTTTAACTCCAGTATTTTTATCATTCAAAATGAAGTCCAGGTCGTTTTTGAGATTTATGATCAACCCACAATACCCTTTAACCACTTTAGGAACTGATTGATGGATATACTTACTGATCAATAGCTCAGCTATAAATGTAACATTTGTTTATGGATGGGCAAATATTAATGACTCCCTAGCTTCCATGTAGTGTTTGGATACACTAAGTAAAGGCATGGTTTAGGCCAAGATATATAAAATACAGCTATGAAATAGGTGGGCCTGTATCTTTAAAAGTGTGACTAGAAGAAAAAAATTTCATGTTTATATCTAATGTCTGTGACAATGCAAAATAAATATATGTGTATGAAAGGTATGAGAGAGAGACATAGAGAAACAGAGACACAGAGGGAGATAGAGAGACAGAGAGCAAGCATCAGGACTCTAATCCCTAATATAGACAAACATATAAAATAATAACAGAACAATTAATCATCACTTAAAGCAGAAATGAGCTAAGAGTTCAGGAATCTTCCACAAATGCCCAATATATAACTGCTTCAAAATCAAGGACTGATAAAAGAAACAGAAAGACCAAAGCATGATTTTATTGCAGAGTAGAAAATTTTGTTCAAGAATACAATAAAGACATTTGTTCAACCATTTTCATAGCATCTTTATTCATAATAGCCAGACAGTGGAAACAACCCAGATGTCCCTCAACTGAGGAATGGATACAGAAATTGTGGTACTTTTGCACAATGAAATACTACTCAGCAATTAAAAACAAAGAAATCATGAAATTTACAAGAAAATGGTGGAATCTAGAAAAGATCATCCAGAGTGAGGTATCCCAGGAGCAGAAAGACTAACACTGTGTATACTCACTTATAAGTGAAGAGTAGACCTATAATATGGGATAAACATACTAAAATCTCTACACCTAAAGAAGCTAAGCAAGAAGGAGGTCCCTGGGTAAGATGATCAATCCTCACTCAGAAAGACAAACGGGATGGGCATTGGAAGAAGGAAAAAACAGGAAACAGGACAGAAGCTTACCACAGAGGGCCTCTGAAAGACTCTACTTAGCATTGTATCAAAGCAGATGCTGAGACTCTTAAACAAACTTTGGGCAGAGTGCAGGAAATCCTATTAAAGAAGGGGGAGATAGTGGGACCTAGAGAGGATAGGATATCCACAAGGAGAGCAACAGAACAAAAAAAAATCTGGGCACAGGGGTCTTTTCTGAGACTGATACTCCAACCAAGGACCATTCATGGATATAACCCTGCTGAGATGTAGCTCATGGTAGCTTAGTATTCAAGTGGGTGCCGTAGTAAGAGGAACAGGGACTGTCTCTGAAATGACCTCAGTGGTGGGATCTTTGACCACCCCCACCCCTGAAGGGGGAACAGCCTTGCCAGGCCACAGAGGAGGACAATGCAGCCAGTCCTAATGATACCAGATAAGCTAGGATCAGATGGAAGGGGAGGAGGACTTCCCCTATCAGTGAACTTGGAGAAGGGAATGGGAGGAGATGCTGGAGAGAGGGTGGGATTGGGCGGGAATGAAGGAGATTCCTAGGATACAAAGTGAATAAACTGTAATTAATATAAAAAATAAAATTTTATTTAGAAAAGAATGGAAGTACTGCCTTTTAAATAATGAAATAGTTAAATCTCATCATGACTGAATGGAAGAATTATGAAGATATTTTGTTTTGTTTTGTTTTCTCAGATAAAATGACCCATAACAAAAGCCTGCAAAAATTTCTTATTCCAGTTACTGGTGTCTTGTCATATGTGTGAGAATGAATGAATTTGAAGAGTGCAAGATCATGAAACAGATGCATGTTCATAGGTATGGCTTCATTAAGGCACATTGAGAGACAACGTTTTAGTATCAGTTTCGGCACCTTGGTTGGTTTTAATAGCTGCCTTAGCTATTGAAGACCTGAGTTTATGGTGATTCAGGCTCTGCAAATATACCATGAGAAAATGTCACCGACATACATGATAGAAGAAACTTTTCATGTTTGTTGATATGGTGTGTGTGTGTTGATTAATCTGCATCACTTTGACACTTGGTTTTTTAATATAAAAATTATTAGAATATTAGGTTAGAGTGGTAGGAAAATTTGAAATGTGTGTACACTTTTAAAACCATGCAATAAGTATATTAATTCTGACATAATTCTGATTAGGCTTATTGAATAAGAAATCTCAGAAGTCATTAATATACAAACATGCATAAGCACAATACATTCATATTTCTGAATTCTTGACGTTCCACCTTGAGCATAAAGGATGTGTTCTGACATTGATTGCTGGACCTCTGTATTTCAGAGCTAATGTTTTCTATATTCATAGACAGTGCTCTGATCTATGTACCATGAAAGACCTAAACATGCTCCTTGTGAGAAGGAACAAGACTATGGAAGGCATTAATATCATTCTATGACATACGAAATATCCTGGTCCTTGAATTTTAAGGATGAATAGACCTAATGGTCCTGGAAGACACTGCATATTAGAGTTATGGGACATAATATATAAAGCTGGTATCAACCTAGAAGCTTCATCTCTAATGGTTAAATTTCACAGTGCTGAAATACTATTTACAATGCTTGGGGAGATAAAAATATTTAACAGTCATATCTACTTGTGAACCATTCTAAGGAATAATAATGCCTGACATGGCAAGACATGATCAATGGTGAAATGGTAACCTGAATATGGTCTGGAACAACCTTGTTTTTTATGCTCTACGAGGTGAAACTAGTGCCTGATGTTGATAATTGGTCAAACAAATTGTGACTGTCTAGGTCATATACTGTAAGGAAGAATCTTATACTGTTATTTTGTTTAATGATCATAACAGTGAACTCCTCACTAAATTATCTTTAGACTTACACATTAGGGCATCTTGCAATCCTCCTCAGAGAAGTTTACTTTTGCAGAAGATGGTGATTAATACATAAGCATACCACTGTTTAAGTTAGAGAGTGTACTGTGTAGTGCTCAGCTCTAACTGGGACACCGGTATTCCTACCCCCCTTCCAAGTTTCAGGGACCATAGTTGAATAAGGGACAGAGAGATTGTAGGAACCAGAAATTCTGTCACCTGCACCAAAACAATAGGCTGACATGACAGAGCCATTTGTACACATGAATACACAGGCAGGGATTGTGACTTCATTCATTCAACAAGATCAAGTCATTCAAATTTCCAGCATGAAAGACCTAATGAATTCTCACCTCTAGGCAGAAGCTATTGATTATTTATTGCTGATAGGGGAGACAGGGTAAGCTTTTCTCATGGATGCAGTTCCAGAAAAATTACATGCTGTTCAGTAGGTGGTTTAGAATCTGTGCACATACAATTAATGTTAAGATGACTTAGGACTCAGTGGGTATGTTAACAAGAAAGCATATGAGGATTAGGAAGTAAAACTCATAGGGACAAGAGAAGGAATTGGCATGGTAGGTAAGGGAAATGGGTTTGATTAAATCACATTTTGTACATGAATGATATTCTCAATAAAAGTAAATAGATGTGGCAAAAGTAAATATTTACAAAAGTAGATAGATGTAGTAGTTAAATGAATGCACAAATTCTTTTTTAAAAAATTATTTATTTTTATATTAATCACAGGTTATGTACTGTGTATCACAGTCATAGACCCCCTCCCTCATTCCCTCTGACAAAAAAAAA
>JAQQSO010003196.1:0-13754 GCA_028658305.1 Pachyuromys duprasi
AAAAAAAAAAAAAGACTTCAAAGCCCTTCTGTTCCTAAGGCAGAAGCCAATCTTGATTTTTTTTTCCACTGTGCAAAGTAGGTATCAGGCACAGCAAGGGAGTGACAAAGGGAATGGCGTTCACCATCATCTCTGTTTCCACTATTTCCCTGTCTTCTAGGCCACACTGACAGAGGAATCTGCAATGACCCACCGCGTGTGTATGTACAGATAGCCTTGCAGAGAGGGTATTTGCTCCCTTGGCTTGTGAGGAAACTGAGACTCAAGTTTGATCGAATGCCCACAGCTACAACAAAGCCTGCAACCGGTGCCCTTGGGGATAAGCAGCGCCACGTGAGCTTGGTGTGGTGGCCGAGATATGACTCTGAGTCCTGCTCCACATCTCTGACCACTCAACAAGAGAGCTCTCTCCCATTATCCTTTTCTGAGACAAAAGAAGGCTATCACAGGGCCCCTTGGTCCTGGGCCCTACATTCAGCAGAGAAAGGAGGTAATATACTAAAACCTACCCACATGTTAAAACAGAGACAAGTAATATAAAGTAAAAATAGAAAACGCCGTCATACAGGGAAGCACATGTGTTGGGTGTTGAGTTGTTTCGGGTGGTGCTCATGGATTGAATTTAGGGCCTGCAGCATGCTGGGCGCATCGGCTGCAATGAGCTGCATCCCAGTTCCACACAGGTAAACATAACCTAATCAGGAAGAAGGGAATGGAGTCAGGGAAAATGTGATCATTGGTCGGAGACATGAAATGACTGCGCCAGTGCAGGGAGAGAGATGAGCTCTTGAAAGGACACAGCCTGGACACGGTGAGATGTGGGAGGAACTGATGCCTTCAAGGATCAGAACTCAGGAGAACAGGGGGAATGCGGAAGGGAAGGGATGCGGATCACTGACGGCTGGGTGGGCAGTAGCTATCCTTCTGGGATGCAGACGGGGAGTAAGTGTCGTTTCTAAACAACTCTCAGGGAAGCACGTGATCATCTTTGTCCTTTTATCACTGAGGCCACTGTGTACAGCAGAATGGAGGACAAGGATGGGCACTGATGGCTGCCTGTCTACCACAGTACCTCATTAATGAGAGCCACTTTGGGGTGGGTATGCTATTGTCCAGAATAAGAGTTTGTACTAAGATCTGATCACGTAGCTAAGTTCTGACCAATAAGACTGATGAAAAGCCTCTGTGTGAAACAAGGGGAAAGTTGCTGAAGGGAGCTGGCTCCCAGGAGAGACACCTCCTCCTGCCCATCTGCCTTTCTTGCTTCTTGCAACTTTCACCCAGATAAAATTACTAAAGCACCGGTTGCCATCTTGGGCCACAGGAAAAGGCATAAGCTAGGATGATGGCAAGAAAGGCAAGAATTAAAAGAAAGAAAGAAAGAAAGAAAGAAAGAAAGAAAGAAAGAAAGAAAGAAAGAAAGAAAGAAAGAAAGAAAGAAAGAAAGGCAAGAAGCAAGATCTCTAGTTTGGATCCAGCCCCATGAGTTCTAAAGTTCCAGGTTTTACTCTCAACATCCACATTGAGAGAGGGAAAGCAAGTTCTATATCTGAAACCCGTGTTATTCAGGGATTTCACGGGAACAGGTAGCTGAGTCCTGATACAGACAGAGGTTATGTACTTACCTAAGAAGTGATGGTGACCCAGATTATGGTGGTGGTGGAATTAAGGGGCAAATGGAAAGGCTGAGCTATATTCAGAAGGGAGGATCACAGAACCAGATGAGTCTAGACCTCAGAATGCATGGGATTGAGACAGAGAAACAGGGAAAATCATTAGGATGAGCCACTAACAGAAGCATTGGAAAAGACAGTGTCCTAAGGCAAATGGCAAGTGGGAAGGGGCAGAGAGCATGGCGTATGTCTGAGCAGCAGGAGGAGAAAAGATGGGCTTTGAAGGAGATGAGAAGCCACCAGAACAAACGCAACAGAACTCACATGGTAACACTGCCAGTCTTTCACTGTACAAAGAGCCAGGGTCGTCGAGGAGGGTTAGGAATAGTCCTTCCAACTGTGTCAAAAGGGATGGAGGTAGGACCCAGAAGCGCTTCACAGCTGAAGAAGGTGAATGGGGGTGTGGGGGTAGGGCCATGTGTGGTGGCACGTGGCTTTAATGCCAGCACTTGGGAAACAGCAGCAGGTAGCTCTCTGTGAGTCTGAGGTAAGCCTGCCCTACATACAGGCTTGAAGGCCAGCCAGCGCTAGATAGTAAGTCCCTGCCTACCCCATTCCCCACGCTCTGATTCTGGTTTTTTTGGGGGGGAGGGGTTGCGTATCTATGCTTGTTTGGGGGGGGTTGAAAAAGTTACCAAGAAAAGAATTAGCAGATAATATGCAAAAACGAAGTTCTTAAGAGCAATGGTTTTGCATCAGGCACCATTGGCATAGTGGCACACACGTGTATGCCTAGCCCCATGGAGGATGAGGCAAGAGGATCACAAGTTCAAGGCCAGTCTAGGCTACAAACAAGAGTAAACATTTGTCTCATGCAGTAAGAAAAATTACGGCTTTTGAAAAGCGCATGACAGGAAGAGCTAATGCATTCTTTAAATACCAAGAAGACAACAGAATTGAAGCTTCTGCCTAAAATGTCAATTTCTACAACATAAACCCACACTGAAAGAGTATAGATAAGAAGCAGGCCCAGGGTGCTAACACAGAAATATTTCTAGGGAACCCAGGAATGCATCTACATTCTGCTTTCGTGATTTCTGGCCTCTACCTGCAAAGACAAGCTGGATGCAGACGATGGATGGTCCTCACGCCAGGAGAAGCAGAGACAAACTATTCCTGTACATCTGCCCCCTAGAACCAAGTGCTCAGCTCACCGCGCCGGTATGAGGTACGGGTGGATGGAGCCCCCGATCTCACTGGGGTTTTGAAGGTGGACAGACTGACCCACTCCCACCTTCCACAACACACGCACATCTTGGAACAATGACCTTAAAATGTCTATTACCAATTAAAACACTAGGCAATCAATTTCAGTTGGGCATCGTTAAAGTTTTAAAGGCATGGGAGGTAGACGGCAAGGTATTTTGTTTTCTCAAATCAAAACAAGTGCTCAAAACTAAAATGGGTTCAGATACCCTGAGAGTTCACAGAAGCAGCCTCACTGACTTTCCTTTGAGGCTCACTCAAGCCAGGCTTGGCTCTGCATTTACAATTACTATTGTTATTAATAGTGCCATGTGCATCACCTATCAGAATGGCACAACGCACCTATGAGGTTGTGACTGTCCCCTCCATTTCACAAATGAGGATATTGATGCATCGACTTGCTCAGCATCACATGAGCTAGTGACTGTGAGCAAGGACCATTGGGTGGCAAGACCAGAGCTTTGTGAGTCAGCCAAAATGTCTGCTCTGCCCAACTCTCACAAAGACTCCTTCCAGCCTTTACACCAAAGTTGCAGAGAGCAAGAAAAGACAAAGAAGAAATAAAAAAACCTTCCCTTGACTGAGAGGTAGGTAAGCTGCCTATGTGCCCTTTCCCTCAGTCTGTGAAGATAACGGCCCCTAGACACAATGGCTGGCTCCTCCCCAGAAGGGTCCCTGAAATGTGCAGACAATTGGATACCCACAAACAACTCAGTCACCTCTGTACATGGCCTAGACACAGAAGAAGCCAGGCGGAGGGAAATGCTTCTAGTATAACTTCGCCAGTACAAGAAGTGAATGAGGGGAGACGGGATGTCTGGGGTTCACACGTACTACAGAGCTCAGCTGTTCTGGTGAAAGCCTTTCACAGGGGTAAAAAAAAGAGTCACCAAGAATCCAGAGTCAGGCTTGTGCAGCCACGAGGAGCCACGTGCACTAGGCAGCCAGAATTCGTCACACTCGGGAGGAACACCACAGAAATGTCCAAGCCCAGTGGCAGCCACATTCTGGACAGAGGCACTGCGCACTCATGCACATCTATTCAAATGGGCAGGTAGGTTTAAAAAGCCATACAACACCCAGTTTTCCATGAAAACACAGACAAGGCTCCCTAATCTTGCCATGTTCCCCCACCCCCACCCCCTATCTGGTCCTTGTGCAGAAAATAGCAGGCTGAGAGAGCCAGCTGTTCTTCAGAAGACTTAGGGACACTGTCACTGTCCCCAGCTCGGAGTGACTCACCGGGCTAAAACAGTTCATAAAAACAAAACAATTTTACTGAACACCTGGAAGCCGGAAGCTGGGGCACACAAGGCTGAGGCACGGATTCTACAGAGAGCCCCACAGTCACTGCTGGATTTAACTAAGCATGTCTGAGGTGACCCTCCCTCTGCAGAAGAGGGCTTTGGAAAGTTCACACCGTGGTCCCTTGCAGACTTCACTCTGTGAGCCTTTCCTCTTTCTTCATGTGGCTCCGCATCTTTTCACTTAACAAATGACAGCAATGTGCTAAATCTTGTGAAGCCGCAAATCACCAAGCCTGTGGGTAGACTAGGAAAACTCCAAGCCATAACACTTGATGAACAGAAGAGAGCTCTGCTGTAACAAAGACCTGGGTTATTTAAATCCTCACTTTGACACTAATTAGCAGGGAGCCAGTAAGCTGCTTAATTAAGTCCCCTCAGGGTTAGATAATTCTTAAGACAGTACAGTGTGCCTCAAAAGACAGTGTTTAAAGATTAGGGGCAGATAATAAGCATTAAATCCTTTTCTCTTCAGACTAACATGTGAATGGCACCCTGTGAGTCTTTGCAATGTCCTGCCTGCGCAAGCAGACAGTCTCAATGGCTGTCCCTCCACCCTCTCTTCCCCTCCATTGTTGTGCTGGAACTACTGCTGTGCCGGCTCTGTGCTCAGTGTCACGTTGGACAGCGGACAGCAGACAGCACAGAAAAAAGCCAGTCCCCAAGTGCTAAATATTGATTAGCGTACTTCCCTGTGGGAGGGCACTAGTCCGACCAGAAAACCTATAACCTACACTCTTTGTTTTCTGTTAATTGAGTGTCTTTTAATGTGAAAAGACCCTAACAGTGTCTGCCTAAGGCAAACCCACAATGAGACAGGACTTCATGGCCACTGGGAAGGCCAGAGGTACACAGGGTCAACAAGAGTGGTGGGAAATTTGCTAAACACAGATGTGACGGTACACACCTGTAGTGCAAGCACTCAAGATACAGAGAAAAGAGAATCAGAAGTTCAAGGCCAGCCTAGCACCAATAAATAAAATACAAATAAAGAGTAAATACAGCTTCCCTAAGGCAGAGCAATGCAACTTCTGTACACAAGAGAAATGAAAGCGGATGTCCACATAAAAATATGAATATTCATAGCAACTGTTTGCAACAGCCAAAACGTAGTAGTAACCTTAATATCTCTCTATCCATATGGGACCAATAGAATGTGGTACATCCACAAAACAGAGTACTATGCAGCCAGGAGGAATGAAATATGAATGCATACTACAACACGAATGAACCTTGACACCATCATGCTTACTGAAAACAGTCAGGAACAAAGGATGCCTTTTGTGTAATCCTATCTGTGCAATCAAATACAATGCCTTCCACTGGCGGGAAGAGAGCTGACGTTTGCCAGGAGCTGCGAGAACTGGGGGAATGAATTTATTTGTTTTGTTTGGTTTTGTTTTTTGGTTTGTTTGTTTTTTTTAATAGGAAAAATGTCTGTTTGGATTGAAGAAGATGTCCTGAAACTAAATCTTCGTGGCTTTTATACAGCAGTGAGGTCACTGATTCATCCCTTTACATGGTTACCACAGGAAATTCAGGCTATGCCTATTTTACCACAGTAAGAAGTATGAACATGTACACACACACACAAAATAAATAAATATGAAATTGTAATTTAATTATAGAAGAGCCACAAACACAACTATAAAGCATATATAGTTGTGTATATATGATATATATGATGGCTTGATTTAGAATACATATTCTATATCTTACAAAAAAAATAAAGACAGAAGACAACCTAAGAGGAAAAAATGCTCAAATGGACACTTTAATCAAGAGTAAATGCAAACACACCATGGCCTCTCATTTTCCTAAATCATAAGGTACCCACCACTTTCCGCCGTGCATTAAGGAAGAAAAGGGTAAATGGACTGGCAAACGGCACCTTTTTTGAGGCCTAATACACAGAGCCAAAGGAAATGAGGAGGAAGGAAGTACATGCATCAAGGTGGTCAGTGAATATATGTAAGGAAGTCCCCTGGGTGGAAAGCAGCACAATGTGGTTTAACAGTCAGTATGCTAGCCAGAGAGATAAGACACTCTGAAGCATGTAGTCAAATGAGAGTGCTCCTGACCTGGCTGTCCCAGGGCTCTTCACTTGTGAAACAGCATGACAAAGCTGTGGGCCAATTCCAGACATAACTTATGGGAATACTCATAAGATGGAGGCACTCGGGCAAATACACAGAACCCGTATATCTCAGTGGAGTTCCTATCAAACTTATGCACAGAAGGAACCCCTGAACCCTCCTGTAAGACAATGGTACTAAAGCACATCTGGAAAGCCAAGAGTGCAGCCTAGTCAGAAAGCCACAGCCTCAGCAAATAACCCTGCCCACAAGGATGGGAACAAGCACTGCAGGAGAAAAGGCACTATGAGAAACCAACAGGAGCCCACAGAGGTCGAAGTGGGGCCTAATCGGACTGAGCAGAGCTGGGCCACAATTTCTCTAATAACTCTGCTTCTCCCACTCCATACCAACGGACCGGCCCTCCGCTGTGCCCCAGCAAATGAGCTGAATCCCACATTACAATGGAAGCATGTGACTGCCCTACCAGTGAGTCACATCCCAACCTTCACCACAGATCACTGAGGACTGGGCACTGCAGTCTGGTCTGCAAGGAAAGGGGCCTGCTCATGCGCCCTTTGCAGTGCTGAGTGGGGTGTCCTGTACTCGGGGGATTCTGGAATGTAGAGAGAACGGGAAGTTTTCCTTTTGAGTTATCATACTGTAGAATACTGGGGACAATCGTGCCTTCCCCATGACTGACTACAAAGCACTAGAGAGTTTTGTATAGTTTCTTACTCAGGTGTTTACCCAAGAAACACCTTTTGAACACTTTCTCTTTTGGGAAATTTACAAATGTATTTGTAAATCTTAGAGATTGTTTTACAAAGTGAAAAAAAAATGATTAAGCCAAGAATAGTATCTGGTGCCTATACCCAGCAAGTAGGGGCAGGACAAGGCCAGCCTTGGCTACATAGTGAGTCTGAGACAGCCCTGAGCTATACAAACAGGAAAAAATAATAAACACAAATGTAAAGTTGGGCTAAGAAACAGTTAACAGTTTTCACTGGTGATCCTTTAACTTCAACATTTAGCTTGCAGGTGCCGTCTACTCACAGAGCCCAGGGCTAACAGTGTCAGGACTTTCCTGATACAATTAAAACCATCCTATTGAGTTCACTGCTGAGTGACACACATGCTTCTGAATCCCCTTCTGCTTATACTTTGCTACTTGTGCGAAACAATTCAAAGTGTAGTTTCGCTTCTTCAAAGTGTCATGTGATATCTTCTAGTATATAATAATGTCCACCTTTGACTCTGAGAGAGATTGGCATTAGCAAATACTTAAAAAAAAACTTTCTAAATTTAAATAATGGATGTCCTCAAAACAATAAAAAGGAGCTAAATGAAAATAGCAACCACCATGATATTCTGTTTTCCCTACATACTTTCTGACCACAGCACCACAATCACAATAGGCAGAAACTTTCTTGAGTTAATAGGTATGAAGTACTATAGGACATGCTCAAATCACTGAGCAACAACCTGAGCCCCAGGGAAATTACTGTGTGCTGATAGGTGGTCAGAGAAAACAGGACAACTAATAACACATGAATGAATGAATGAATGAATGAATGAATGAATGAATGAATGAATGAATGTGCAGAAGTTCAGAAAGAGTGAGGTGTTTGCCAAGGGAATAGCCAAATGTCCTGTGAAGGTGACTTGAGCCAGAACCATGGTAACCAGAGGGGGGCGGGGGGACAGTGATACTTAACAGAACAAGGCTTTAAAGGCAGCAGGATGGCAGATGCCTTGCGCAGCGGTATCTGAGCAATTATCCATCATACTTTCGCCTAGCCAGCTTCCTCTCCCCTGGCGCAGGGACCCAGAGCCTCAGGAGCCACTCATGCTTCCACTGGGCTGCGTGAGTTTGCCGGGATCTGTTATGACATCCCACCACCGCGTGATCTGATATGATAGAGTGTTCTCACTTGTTTGCACAACCACACACAACCTTTCCAGAACTGAAGTGGTGTGATCAGAAAAGGAGTTTTTGATCCAGGCTGGAAATCAGTTACTGAGTTACCTGCAGTTGGCTATCCTGGACTGTCTTTGTAGACCAGGCTGGCCTCAAACTCACAGAGATCTGCCTGCCTCTGCCTCCCTGAGTGCTGGGATTAGAGACATGCACCACCAATCCCTGCTGCAAATCATCTCTTTATCCTCAGTTTCCCAAACAAAAACACATGAAGGCCATTCTTCAAAGCCTCTTTAAGCTCTAAAAATGTATAAATAATTCATTATGTCAAGCCAATTACCCCTTTGTATGAGTGACTATTCATTATATACATCCACATAGGTTTAGGCCCATAAAAGTTCCACACTCACCAACCCCAATTTTACTCTCAGGGCCTTTGCACATACTGTCCCCTTTTCACAGAGTAACTTCTCTCTGCCTGACCTTTCTCATGCTCCTACTCTTAGAAGGCCATCTGAAAACCTTTATAACCTCTCCCAACCTCTGTATATAAAAATAATTGCAACGGTCTCTTTGTTTGCAACTAAAGCATATTCCATTCCCCAAATTTGATCTCTTTTAAAACAGTCTTCCAGGGTAAGTCCAACTATTCCTAGTCTTTGTTCTGTGTGTGTATGTGTGTGTGTGTGTGTGTGTGTATGTATGTTAGGATGATAAAATGTGTGTGTTGAGGGATTTTGGTGCATGTGTGTGTTGTGTTAAGAGAGCAGGGTATGTATGTGTGTGTCAGGGGAACAGAGAGAGTTTGGTGTGTATGTGTTAAGGGGTTTTGGTGTATGTGTTAGGGGAGTAGGGTATGTGTCTGCGTCAGGAGGCTAGAGTGCATATGTGTATATGCATATTAAGGAGTATGGTATATGTGTATGTGTGTGCATGTTAAAGAGTACAGTATATATGTGTATGTTAGAAGAGTAGTGTGCATGGGGGGGTAGGGTTTATGTGTGTGTTGTATGTGTATGTTAGGAGAGTATGATGTGTGTGTGTACATGATATGGGGTAGGGTATATGTGTGTGGTGTATGTGTGTCTTAGGAAAGTAGGGTGTGTGTATGTGTTTGTTAGGGGGATAGCGTATGTGTGTGCACATCTGTTAGGATTGTGTGAGTATTTGTTAGGATTGTGTGAGTGCGTGACGGTGTGAGTGTATGACTGTGTGTGTGTGTGTGTGTGTGTGTGTAGTGCGTGAGTGTGGGCACACTTCTGATGTCAGTCCTCACCTGCCAGCACCACCGCTGTTCTAATCAACCAACACTTAGAGGAAACTGGGGATCCCAAGGAAGCAATTCAAGGCTCTAGGGATCTTTAAGCCCAGCAGTTCCTGGTCTGGCAGAGACAAAGGGCTTGTTACATAAACTGTGGCATCAGCTTTGAAAGAAACTTCTACAAGAAATCACCTATAGTTGAGATAAAGACAAGTCAGTCGCTTCAAAGCACATAAATGGGAGGAGAGAGGTGGAGGAAAGCGGCTGAGTTCAACCATCCTACCTCCCAAACTTTCGGGAAGTCTGTTTTTCATAATTGCCTTCAGTCCCTTCAGCACGGTCTCTTGAATATATTCAGTGGAGAAAGGGAGCTAAATAAAACGTTGATGCAAACTTGACTTTTGGTTATCACTAAAAATTGCGGAGAGCTAACGCTTGTGAAAATTCAATGAACAGAACTTTTATAGAAACTGTCTTGTAGATATCACAAAGCACCATGGAGAGCTAAGTATCATAAATAAATTAAACCAGACAATACCATTTCTGAGTGAAAGGGCTGATTTTTCTTATAGCCCTTGTCTCTCTCATAGAAAAAAGAACCATGAGTGAAATAACAATCATAGCTGGATCTCAAGAGTGATTTTCAGGAGCTGGGATATTTTTGTTATTGTTGTTCCTTCTTAAAATTCCAAGAGGTTTAAATTCCGATGATGCTCCCTTCTTACTTCCTTAGCCACTGTGGGTACTGTATCCTTCTTCATTCAAAGCTTTAACACCCCAGATCTGCTTTGACACAAAATAACAAAAAAACGTAAAGACCTAGGGGCACCTGAACAGACTCCGTTCCAGTGTCCTGGTATCTATCTCTGTGCTACTGTCCTGTGGCCATAAAAAGTCTCCGTGTGGGGGCTGGAGAAGTGGCTCCATGCTTGAGCACGTGCTGCTCTTGCAGAGGACCCAGGTTGAATACCCAGCACCCACATGGTGGTTCGCAGCCACCCTTAGGTCCAGCTCCAGGGGACCTGACACCATCTCCTGACCTCCTCAGGCACCAAGCACACACATAGTACACATACATACATGCACGCAAATAACCCATGTACGCAAAATAAATTCAATAAATCCTTTTTTAAAAGGCCCCAGCTTCCTAAGGAAAAAAAGGTGAATACTATCCAATGAAGGTAATTAATTTAGCAAATTAAAATAGCTTTGGGCCTTTAGACCTATGACCGGATATCTTGGCATTTTTAAATGATTAATGAGGCAGAAGATCAGGAATTAAGGAGAAGACACACAGAAAAGTCAAAAATGGAAAAGAGACAGATGAAAAGGAAGCAAAATATAAATGAGAAGTTGGTATAATTGTGCCACTTCACTTCAGAGAGGCTCAAACGGCAATGAGAAAATGAGTTCTCATGTAATGAGACAGTTGATTCTTCTGTTTGTTATCAAATATTAGTAATCTCCTTCTGTATTAAGCTTTATCACAGATATGTATGCATAGCAGAAAATGAAGAGATAGTTCTATTCATGATTTCAGGCATACGTACCCTTTCAGTGTTTGCTGCAACTGTGGAATGAGAGGATGCTAGGACATCTAACTAGAGCAATAACTCTACAGTGTGATACCAATGCTTCCAGCAGCTCTGCGGTAAAAGGGATTATTTTCCCAGGCCATACCTACTTCCCATGCAATGAGGTGCTGCAAGATACAGACCTTTGGAAAGGGATTAGGAGGCCTGTATGCCTGAGGTCTCCACTTGAGGATGAACTAGAGTACAGTGGAAGAAGCATTCATCCTGGTGGCTCTCATCTCTATTTCTAAGAGCTTCTAGGTTTCCAAGTTAAATAAACAACACTCGGCTAGGCATAGTGGTGCATACCTTTAATCCCAGCACTCGGGGAGGCAAAGGAAGATGGGTTGCTGTGAGTTCGATGCCAGCCTGGTCTACCAAACGAGTCCAGAACAGCCAAGGGTACACAGAGAAGAGAAACCCTGTCTCAAAAAAAAGAAAAGAAAAGAAAAGAAAGAAAGAAAGGAAGGAAGGAAGGAAGGAAGGAAGGAAGGAAGGAAGGAAGGAAGGAAGGAAGGGAAAGAAAGAAAGAAAGAAAGAAAGAAAGAAAGAAAGAAAGAAAGAAAGAAAGAAAGAAAGAAAGAAAGAAAGAAAGAGAAAATGACACTCATATGTTGGGGTGTGCTGTATGAAGGTGTATATTCGACTATTGACTGCTGTACCGTCAGAGAGCTGAGTACTGGCCAGACTTTAGTATTGTTATGTTTATGGTCCATCATTGGCCTCATATTTTGTAAACATTCGCCCTCCTCACTTGCTGATTGGTTTAATGAAGAGGTGATGGCCAGCATCTAAGCAGGAAGTACAAGGCGGAGCTTCTGGGGGAGCTTCTGGGCAAAGAGAGGGTCTCTTGGAGAAGAAGCAGACACAGAAGTCCACCAGAGTGACACAAGAAGGGCCTGAGAGAGAGAAAGAAGTAAAGAACTAGCCACATGGTGGGTCGTGGGCTAGAATACTGGAGACTGAAGTTAAATGAGCTAGCTGAGGGTCTGCCCAGCTAAACGCCTACACTTTTAAATATCAATGGGTCTCCGTGTCTTTATTTAACCACTGATGGGTCCAAAGAAGTCCTGCAACACTCATATGACCCAGGACACCCTCTAGAACACAAGATCTTTTCAAGGTGTTCAACAGTCTGTGACATCGTAAGTATAACTGATTGCTTTCACTGTCCTGCCACAGACTCTCAGTCATGAGTAAACCTGCACCACCTTTGCCTAAAATAAAAGTCTTCTTATCTTACCTGCAATCCACTTAACTGTACATCATGTACTGAGTAACCACCTGTGCAAAACCCTCAGCAATACAAAGATGGGTAAGCCATGATCCCTGTCCACAATACCACAATTAGAGGTATTGGGGAATACCTCTAATACCACATATCACATTAAAAACATACAAGAATGAGAGGTTGAATTTCTGTTAGCCTCACTCTGTAGACACCAATTGTGTGTCCTACAATTTAACTAATTTCTGAAACTGTATGATAAAAGGACCAAGGAAAAACACCGTGACCCTTGCTTGACCCGAAGACCAGGGCCAAGAAATTAAAACCCACCAATCCCTGAGCCTGTCCAAGCTCAGGAATTGAAATCCCCCCAATCCTCTGGAAATCACCCTGGCACTGGCCCTGCACCCCACCCCACCCCCCAAAATTCTATATAAACCCTGCTTTCTGCTCAGTTCCCTACTCCCTTTCCCACTTGCAGAGGCAGTCACCCTCCTGGGCTTTCCCCTCCCAATAAAGCTCTTGTGTGAGGTGTGTTGTGTGGTGTGGCTTTGTGGTATTCCTTGGCTCCTGTTTGCTAGGAGATCTCTCCAAGCAGAACTGTAACACTTTCACCCTCCCCCTGCCAGAGCAGAACTGTTACTCTTTCACTGGGGAAAGCCCTCTCCTGCAGACCAGAGCTGTAACTAGGGAAACCAAACCCTCCTGGAGCAGAACTGTTACACTTGCCTTGGGGAAACCCCTTCTTCCCCTGCAGGGGTGGAGCTGAGGTAACGCTTCTGTAGGGAAAGCCTTTCCCTTGAGAGCTGCTACACTTACAAAACTGGCCACACCAATACAAGCTAAGGTACAGGGTTCAGCCCTGTATACTTCAGAGATAAAGCTTACAGAGTGGGTCTCCAGTTGCTAGGAACTTCTGTTAGACTTAGCTCCAAACCACAACTTCCTATAACCAATTCTTCAAGCTTGAGAATTTTTCTAGAATTTTCCAGGCAAACCTGTTACTACTGACTTATAACAAATGAACAATCAAATAAAATGATGGATACACTGGGCAAGGGCCAGAGAGGTGCCCAATCCCAGGAGCTCCTGTCTCCTGAAGCTTACGGGATGACACCACCCTCCCTGCATGAGAGCCTGTTCTTATCTACCACTCTGAGCCCTTCATATCAGACATATACCACTCTCAAAATGCAGAAGCAAACGAAGTTAAGCATATAAAAAGACACAATCTACATAAAATAATTTTAAACTCCATACACAAATTGAAAGTGTTATTTTTAAAAAACCCAATTACAGGCAGACAGAATCAAAAAACTGTTCAGTGTGAATCTTTTTTTTCCAATACAAGAAAAATTCAAAACATTTGTAACTGAGAATAATATAATATCCTTGAGTAAAATTTTACCTGTATTACAGAGAGCTGTAACAGTTTTCTTATCTTTTCTTTTCTTTCTTTCTCTTTCTTTCTTTCTTTCTTTCTTTCTTTCTTTCTTTCTTTCTTTCTTTCTT
>JAQQSO010003197.1:0-13753 GCA_028658305.1 Pachyuromys duprasi
GCTATCTGCTTCCTTAGCTGCTACCCCCTCAGACAAGGCTGTGGGGGAATGCTGGAGATCTGTTCTTGGAGCTTGCAGCACTGTGCTCCTTGCAGGTTGCTGTGTGCACTGTGGGCTGCTTCCTCTGTTTCAATGCTGGTTGGGGTACCTCCGCTGCTGCCTTCCTGCTGGCTGTGGTATCTCCCCTGCTTCCTCTGCTGCAGTCTTGGCTACATCCGATGCTGCTTCCGTCTGTTTTGGGGACGTGCCCGGGAATCAATTCCCCAGGAGAAGTCCATGGAAATGTTTGTGGTTGACCTGTGTCCTTTTGGACTCAGATCAGGTTTTGTCTCCCTTCTCCCTAGGCTCCTCGTATGGTTATTTTGGGTTCCACAGCCCCTTGATTTGACAGGGAAACCCAGGCTCTGATGCCCTGGTGGGCACAGTTCTTCTGTGGAAGAGAGTTGGGCAAGCAAGTCTCTGTGCTCTAGAGTGGATCCTAGTTCAGAGATGGCGGAGTGTGACCACCATTCTGTGGGACCTTTTCCCGGGGAAGGCTGGGTGACCTAGGTCAGTCCCATTTCCTTCCTTCCCTGTGGGTTTTTCTCAAGACTGGGACTCCCAGACTGTGGTGTTTTCTGTGCCCACCGTTCAGCCTGGGAAGGTGATCAGGATGTGCAGGCGTGTGGCTCTGACGACTGGGTGCCTGAGCGACAGGGGGATCTCTTCACGGTTCTAGCTGGGTGACCTGGGAATGGACTGGGCCAGTTCCTGCCCCTTGGGGCTTCCTCTCACTTGGAAAACAGAATCACTGTTGTTTTAGGGCCCAGAGTGCAGGCTCTTGGTCACTGTACAGAAAATGTTGTTCTGCAGCTCAGAAGCAGTGTCCTTCTGGCGCCGCCATCTTGTCCTGCCCCCGATCTAAGGTTTTCCTTATTAATACTTCTTAAGTAAAAGAATTCTATAAGCAGTCAAAACTCTTTATTAGTCCCTTCATTCTCACTTATCTCCATCCTTTCATCAAAAGCTACTCACTTAAGGCTGTCTTAGGTTTTCCCATTTATAGTAGACAACCATTATTTTATATGTGTATATCCATTAAAATGCAAATAAAACATATTTTGTTTGGCATGCCCTAAACTTTAATAGTTGTGTTATATTAGATATAGTTCTGCAATATTAAATATATGAGATCTATACATGTTTATACATTTGTTGGGATCACAAAGGTCCTTGTGCCACAGATCACCATGGAAACCAAGAATGTTAATCATGCAGGATTGTAACCTCAAAGGAGGAAATGTTTACCAGTTTTCTACCCAAAAGCCTGGAATAGATGTTGATAATGACCTGTTATGTTTGCTATCTGTAGAGCCAGACCTTTCCCAAAACCCCAAGAAAGTGTATCCTAGATTCTCCCTCCTTCGACTTCTTTAGTTTCCTTTCTCAGCCAATAATGTCAAATGACTTTACAGCCTTTTGATCTCTGTGTTATCTCAGTCAGAGATAACATTGGATCCTAGGCCCTTAAGCTACAGAGCCTATCCTTATTGTCATATATACTTTGCAAAGGAGTTTTGATGTTGTCATGTCATATGCTATATTGTATATATGGGATTGGAATGATTGCCAGGAAACTTTTTTCCCCCACAAGCGTACTGGATTTAAATGTCTAAAATAAACTTGGCCTGGTGTCAGACTCCAGAAGTTTTGACCCAGCATCAACTTAGTTGGGCTGAATGGAGTTTTTCTTCTCAATTCACATGGTTTGTACCTCACAAAGTTTGTTTTCCTGACAGCAGTAGAGCTTTTACTCTAGTTTATTTTTTTATCATTGAACAAGAATATTTCATTATAAATAAATACAATAAAATACAACATTTCATTGTAAAAATATGATTACTTGAGTTTTTATTAATCTTGGTATAATTTGTTCCTCATCCCTCTTTTTCTTTCTTTATTGATAGCTACCTCCTCCCCAATGGGAACACTCTTATTTATTCTGTTTTCCACTTGATACCCTTTGTACCACGCATACACACTCACACACACACTCTCACATTCTCACATACATAAATTAAATCACCTGGTCTGATAATGCCATCCCACAGGAAGCATAGACTAACAAAATCCCAGTACCAGATACAGGAAACTTCCTTGCAAATGGTTTGTCAGGGTAGTCTAAGTGTCTCCCAGATAATATAGTGTATCAATGTAGTGTTTTGGTGCCTCTTAAGGATTGAGGATGGACCCTTATGGCTGAGTACCCCACACACTTAAGACACAGGACTCAGATAATCAACGTGCATCTCACATAATAGCCTTCTTCAGTCTACCTTTCATGATTCCAGAAAACACTATGTAAGATGCCAAGGTATGGAAATAATTAAACAGTCTTACCCAGCTGAAACACCTGTGAACTATGATAATTACCAGGATGAGTAGACGTATACACACATACACACACACAGACACACAGACACAAGTATTCTAAGAGGCACTTATTTGTTAGTTGTGACCATTTGTTTGATTAGACTGAAGATCCACTTAACAGGATCAAAATTATACCTTATGCTGTTGATCTAGTCAGTCTCCTGGGGCTAGTGAGGTCATGAACCTTAGAAAATAATCTAGTACTTCCACTTTAATAGACTAACATAATTCCTTACTATCTTCTAAATCTTCTCCTTATGCCCACACATAAGTGTAGGTATTACCACTCATCAAGAGGTCCCTCTACAGCAAATAGTGACTATCATTGAATATCATAACTAGATACAATGTAGAGATCCACAGACCCTTTGAGGCAGGAAGCCCTGCCTCAAAGAATACATCTACATTACAGCTTCTGAATTTATGGCTTAGGAAGTATTACATAACAAAGGACAGAAAGATAGCAAGAGCCAGAACACCTAGTGATACAGATTCTCCTAGAAATGGTTGTATGAAGAAGACTAGTATAGTGTCAATGTCAATGGACACATTAATGTGAAAGGGGAAAATTTCATGGGTCTCATCCTTAGACAGAGAAATACAGGCAACTAATTATTGACATGAGGAGGAGGCTTAGTCCCTTTTAGACATGAGTCCACTTATTGGTTGTCTAATGTAAAGTGGTCAACACCAAAACCTTATACCTTATACACAATAAAACAGACTCAGTTGGCTATATTTATATATAATATAAATCTCTTTCTCTCCTTATCCTCTCCCCATTTCATAGCAAAAAAAAGTGGTTATCAGTTTGAGAGTGGGGACACATGGGAGGGTAGCTGGGAGGAGCTGAAATAAGGAAAGGTATGAGGAAGTAATGCAATACTATTCCAAATAAAATCATTTAGAAAGATTTTTTCATTGTGTAAATACTGCCAATTTTTCTCCTATGTTTTTAATTTGGGTTCTGTACTGTCCATGTTATTGGAGCTCTCACTTCTCCAGTTATTCATCTCAGATTACAACATTATATTTTTCTTTAAATATTAAGTGATAGTAAAATATGTTGTATTATTTGTTCAATAAATAGCATGAAATATAACATTAGCACTTTATTTCAAGAGTTAAGTTGACTAGAACAGGCAGTCATACCAAGTCTGGAGATACCTACATTCTGTTTCTTCTGATTCCCTTGTACCTTGATTTCCTAGAATACTCTTCAATAATGACTGCTGATGTTTGTGATAATTGAATGCTTTTCTCTAAACAAAGCTGGAGCTGTTTGCTTCCTGTGATTCAGCTGATGGAGAGACAGTTTTCTTTCATATTTTCTTACTACGTTAGTCTTCTGACCAACCCCATGGAGACAAAAAATTTAGTGTAAATTCTATAAAACTGAGAGCCAAAATAAATCTTTCTTCCTCTGAATGGTTCACAGGAATTATGGTAAAATTATGAGAAAGTAACTAACAGAAAATTTGTACCAGAGATATCACATTATTGTTGTCTCTAAATCTGACAATAAGTTCTACTATGTTGGCTTCTGCCTTTGCAGTTGATTTGCAGGAGGAATTTATAAGTGTTTGGATAAGCAGTATGTAGCAAACTGGGAAATCTGAAAGGAAAACTTAAGGGATAATTCTACTGGAACTCCCAAGAGCAAATGATCACAGAAATGCAGTCAGCAGAGGTTGTGTTTATAATGTTTCATACAGGAAGAAGAATTACTAGAACTTGAACTAGATATCATGTTTGTTTCTTGGTGGGAAAGTGAGTGGTTTTTTATGACAGTAAATATGGTGGGAGCTATTTGAGCTCATGCAGGATTTTTGCATTAACCAGGCACTAGCTGCCCTTAGCTGAGGTAGTTGAGCATTGGAGGAGATAAGGGAGGTAGTGGTTTTCCTGGTAAATAGAAATCTACCTTATAGATTACCAAGGAAAGCTGAGGTTAGACTTCTGTTTGTCCAGTAGCAATCCTCTTGAACGAGTCAGTGTCCTTTTGTTTAGGCATTGTCACCAGGAGTGTCATTTCTGGGTCTCTGCTTTGGACGTAACAAGAATCAGAGCCTTGTACTCAGCCCCTGAGAGAATAAGTAAAACTGTGTTACTCACTAATTAAGAAAATGACCTACTAATATGTGACCAGAGGCATACCAAGTTGATGCAAAAACAAAACAAAACAACTATTGAATTGGGGCTCCCTTCTCATAGGTGTCTCAGTTTGTGTCAAGTTGACAAAAAAATCTAAAATTAGAATTCTTGCCTTTCTATATTTGGCTCAATGTTTCTTCTGTATTCTCTTTTTTCCTTTCGGAACTTGAATGTCTTCAGTATGCCATGGCATGCTTGGAGTATGTGTTACTTTTTCTTTTCAGAGATTACAAGCAAAAATTTTCCTTGGATATCAGAAAGATTATTGAGCTTATGTGCTTGACCAGTAGTGAGATAACTAAGATGCCAAGGTCATTTTACTAAAATATGCCTAAGCGGGCAGATTTTCACAAAAGGTTCATTGACTTATGCCTCCTGGTGTGATTACATCTCCAAAAGATAGTCTAGTCTGGCTAATGCAATAGCAAAGTCTACATATAACCTTCATTAGCACAATAAACTACCACTTATAGGAGCAAAAGCTATTTTCCTTCATAGGATTTGTTTGTTTGTTTGTTTTCATAGGAAGTAGAGTCAAATAGAAAGTTTTTTATCTGACTTAGCCTCTTTCATCTCCTTTTTCTCTAATGTAGCCATTCTGGAAATTGAAATGGTAGTGTATTAATCAAATTTCTTTAGAGGAGAAGAACTTAAAAGAATGAGAAAATATTCATAGAATTTATGAGTTTGACAATGGCAATGTCTTAATGAGAAAGCCAAAAAACAAAAACAAAAACAAAACCCCATAGACCCAAGAGTTCTTCAGTCCCACACTGGATGTCTCAGCTTGTCTTCAGTATATTTAGGAATTCTTAAGATGTAAATAATCTAAGCAATGCCTATGCAGGAGAATAAAGAAGTCAACTAATGATAACATGTAAAAAGCAAAACTTTTTTTCTTCCATGTCCTTTTATGTGGGTTGTCATCAAAGGTGTGGCCCAGATTGAGAATGATTCTTCTCACTTTAAATAATCCAATCAAGAAAATCCTTCACAGATGTACACAGATGCTTTGGGTTTTTCCCCCCTAAATGTAGTAAAAGTGACAACCAACCACAACTACCAGAAATCTGTTTGTCAACTTGACACACAATCATACATCTTCATGCCATACTTTTTTTCAAATGAAACCAATAACCAGATCATAACTATACTTAATACCATATGACTATCTCAGATACAAACACAAAATGATTATATATTTTAGAATATGTGGGGAAAGCCTGATGTGGTAGTACATGCCTGTAATCCCAGCACTCAGGGAGGGAGAGGCAGGTGGATCTCTGTGAGTTTGAAATGAGCCTAGTCTACAAATAACTCCAGGACAGCCAAGGCTACATCAGGAAACTCTGTCTTGAAAACAAAAACAAACAGACAAAACAGAAAACAACCCTTCAAAAAGAATATATGGAAATATCCTTGAGGTATCATCTTTTACTGTTTTATAATCTAAAGAATATAACTATTTAGGATGACTGATGTTATGTCAATTGATATTATATTACATCATAAAGGAATAGAGAAAGGAAAACACAAATATATGCTTAATGTATGTGTGTTTATGCATAAACACATTCTCAACAAAGTGTGACAGAAACATTCATTTCATCTATAATTGTCATTCCTGTAACTGGTTTTATGGTCATAGCTGGAATTTATAAGCTATCTCTACTGTAAAATCTGTTTATCTTTTACCCTTAGAAAGTATCTCCATAGGTCTTGGTTCTTTTTCTGGAGGACAAAACCATACTTTCACTCCTGAAGGATCGGGGCCCATCGTCACCCTGTCTTGATTTGATTGTTTGAGAAATTTTCTGCTCATATAGATCTAACAAAACCCCTGTAGGCTGCATATCAATTTCATGTCTACAAACACCTGGAAACAAAGATTCATGAGTTATGTGTGGTGGGTTTGAGTGGGCATGGTGCACATAGGCTCATATATTTGAATGCTTAGTTACCAGGGAGTGGAACTGTTTGAAAGGACTAGAAGGATTAGGAGGCATGTGGTCTTGTTGAAGGTTGAGTTTGAGGTTTCAAATGCCTATGGAAGGCCCTCTTTTTATCTATTTCTCTTTTTATTTCTGCCTGTGGATCAGAGTGTTTGTTTTTTTTTTCAGATACTTCTACTGTGGCATGTTCCCACTATTCTCTCACTATGCTCCCACTGTGATGAGAATAGACTAATCTTCTGAAACTGTAAAAAGATCCCAGTTAAATGTTTTTAAAATTTTTTTATAAGACTTGCCTTGTTATGGTGTCTCTTCATAGCACTAGAACAATGACTAAGGCATAAGACACTATAAAAATCACTTAGCTGTGCCCATTACAGGTCAGACCATTATAGATATAACTTTGCCTGTGATGCCAATTATAGCTAAGCTATCCTTGCCTATGGTGACTTAGTGCTGCCACACATGGCCCCTGGTACTCCAGACCCCAATTAAACCCACTGCATTTAATTCATTCAATTAAGCAGTATCTCCAACCCTAAAGGCTGGCACAAAAAAATGAGTAATGGTAAAAGCTCTTCAAATGTGCTGGTGTCCCTCTAACCATTTTTCTTCTCATAGAATTAGTAAAGGGCATGTCTTCTGAGCCTGCCTATTGTAGAGGATTAGGTTTAATATAGCTTATCCATTTTATCATTCCAATTTCCCTGAACTTTAATATCCATCAACACTAAGCCAAGGGATGTCAGGCATCTGCAGTTCTTTTTCAATAGAGCATCTTTTGACAAATGCTTTAGATAATCAATAAAACAGACATTGACACCCCTTTTAGATCTGTGACCCTTCATATTAACCTAGAGTCTCCGGACAGTAAGCTCCTATCAATAAGTTCAGCCTGATTCAGTTTTATGTTTCTTCCACTATTCTATACCCTTAAAATCCATTTATGCAGTATTCCCCAGATTTATGCTTGAATAAATTAGCACATTCACTCAGATCTTTAGTGGTCTACTCATGGACTACACTGGCTATCTTCCTTCTAGAAATCTGCTTAGCCTTAAGTATGGTTCTAGGTCTAGAGACAACTACTGGAGGGCATTGAGGAAAAAATCGGTATTGTCTTGTCTGACATCTCCTTCAGTACAATTCATTGCTGGTTCAGCAGGCAATGAAGGATTAATTCTCTCATGCAAGGCAAAGAATGCAGTATTTCAAGGACATGGGGTATTTTGCTCATAGTAGGAAACTAATTCCTCAGGTGAGATGAACCCTTCAGAATCTGAGGTTCAAAGTCCTTAGCCTTAGTAGGACTCCCTCAACTATATCCATCCCATGTTCCTTGGATACCATTTGTTAGCAATCAGTGCCCGTACATTAACCACCAACAGTTTGAATCTGGGACTTGAATTCTCATGATCCAGCCAATCCTATAACCAGAGCTTTGGTTTGATTTTCCGTGACTTGAGCCCTATGGCTTCTGAAGATTTTCTTCCAGAGCACAGTTAGAGACCTTTAGATTGCTTATGAACTGGAACTGGCTAATTGTATCAATGAGCTCATCATTTTCTTTTACCATTGCATCCTGCAATGCTTGGAGTTGGTTAATTTGATCACACAAGTCATTTATCTCTATCAATATATTGGGAAATATTAAAAGCAATCATCAGCTAGCATCATTATTTTTATTTTTTCTAAAAATTGTCAAAAGTCTATGTATAGAGCCACTATTTTTCTTCTTCTTTATATTCAACCATATTTATCTGTATAAATTCTTAAACAGTCCACACCATGAATTGTAGTCTTCTCCAAGCATTCAGGGGAGGCTTTAGTACTGTAGGTATTGGCAAATTGGAAGATTGTTCCAGAGACTTACAATTTTTCTTTGTAATTCTGTTTCTCTATAGCCACTCCTTTACTTCAGTTTATATTAGACTTTCTAGAGGATCAAAGATAAGATACACACACATATGTATGTATGTATATGTATGTATATGTATGTATAAGATTTTTTTCCTGTTGTTAAGTTGGTGACTACAAAGTGAGGGCTTTGTCCGATAGAAAAACGTATAAGAACAAAATCTAAACACGTTTTAAACATTTCATTTAATAAAAAGATAAAACAAAGCAATTGATTTTTAAGTTTCTAAATTGTAAATATTACTAAGATCAAATCTTACTGCTGTAAACAGAGAATTGAATATTATCTTAGAGTGCTAAATTTTCATCTTAAAAATGTTCACAACTTTTTCATTTCAATCAGTTTAGCAAAAAACATACTCATTTTCTTTAATTTTTATAATCTTTTAATAAAATACTTTAATCTCCTAACATTATTTTAATCCATTTCCATTTTGGAAAATATTTATTTTACAATACTAATTCCTTTCTCCCCCAAAAGCATTTAAATCAAGGCAATTTAAAAATACATTGGTGGCAACACATACATAATTGGATTACAGTTCAAATCAGAAAACTGCTGTAGACCTTAGATGCTGCCCCACAGCATTTTTAGCCTTATGGACCCTAAATGTCTGTTTGCATAGTTTAAAGGATTTATCTAATGGTTACAAAGATATCATTTTATATGCAGAGGAAGGCCATACATGGCTATTGACATAGGAAGGAATTAAAAATGCTAGAAGATAATTTGGCTCTGAATTTTAGTGTTCCAGCCTCTCTACTGAAAGCTGGAATAAACCTCACTCAAGTCAGAGTACAGGGAAGGTCACCAGAAGTTCTGATGGGATTTGTCTGATGGGAAGAAAGAAACTGAATAAGTTACTTGAAGACTGCAGAGAGCCAAAACTGTTAATATGGCACAACATAACACCTTTTGAAGTTCCTGTTTCCATTTTTGTTTTCACTTTATTTTAGTAAACAACTCACAAAACTTTTCACACAGTTATTTTTTATTAAATAAATTAAAACAAAGATTAAAAACAAATTAAAATAAAGATAAAATAAATAAAACTATCCAACATGTTGATTTAAATGGCATATGATGAAATTCTTTGAGATCATGACATAAATACTGCTAAGGAAACAGGACAGCAATTTAGAATTATTATTATTATTTGAATTTTAATAAACATTGAATAACTGATTTCATTAACACTACTAGGTACAGGAAAGTTTCTATATTCAGGACTCACTCGTAGATATACCCTACCTCCATTTGTGAGGCAAGAGGACACTAAATTTTTACCTAGAACAAGCATTCTTGGGAGTTTTGGTTACACAAAGGAGCTTCTTCACTTGAAGGTGAACTGTCAGTATCTTCTCCCAATCTGGGTAAATACAGATTTGATAGCATTATCAACACATGTTGATAATTTCAGCTCATTCCTTTGTGTGTGTGTGTGTGTGTTCAATGATTGTGAAGTAAAAGGGTGGGTAGGGACAAGCAGCCAAATGCTTTTGCCTCATGCATTTGAGACACCTTCAAAAATCACTTTTTTCTTGATGTTTTCCATTATTCCCAAAGTAAAATACCTACCAAATATTTGGTCTTTGAAAAAGTTTTACTTTGAAATCTTTATTGGAACCTTGATTTGGACTAGTATTTTTATTCTTGAGGCCTGGGATAATGCTATAGGCTCCATTTCCACCACGATAATTTGCTTCCCACAAAACAAAGTTCATTTCAGGTCATTGGCTATCTATCTTTTTACATTCTTGGCAACCATGAGCCTAGGTTAAAAGAGTTATTAGAGGAGGGTACTTTGGCTGCTGTGTGTTGGGCAATGAAAATTTATTTACAATGAAACAGGCCCTGGAGAGATAAGAGTATGTATGGGGTCAGTCATGAGGCAATCTGCCACTACTAAGGGGCACACTGAGCAAAGACAGTTCTAGCTTGCCACAATTCAACAGATAATAATGGGAGCTTCTTAAAAAAGTATATTTTATTAATTCATTACGAATTTCATTTAACGTATCACAATGTATTTTGATCATATTCAAACCCACTCCTCCTGATTCCCCATTTTTTTAAAGAGGTCAGCTTCTTGTAGCATATATCCTCAGCTCTCACAATCTTCCTACTCCCTCTTCCATACTGTTCCCTGAACCTTTGATGTAGTCGTTAGGTAGCAAATGTATTGATTGGCTAAGGCATCCATTGATCAGACGAACTCTGCGTTTTGAGAAGCTGTGGCTTTCTGTAATACTTTCTATCTGATATAAAAAGAAGCTTCTTTGACAAAGTGTTACTTATCTGTGGATATAAGAATAAGTATTTCAAAGTCAGTTAAAAAATTATAGCACTTTAAGGAAGTGGCAATAGTATATTCTCTTCTAAGTCCCACGGTCTACTATCCATGGGTAGTTGGCTTGGTTTGGAGTGCCAGATATGGCTTCCCTTCTATTGAGTGTGCCTTCAGCCCAATTAGATGGCGATAAGTGCCATCTCACACCCTTTAGAATACCTAGCTATGGTGGTCATTTTTACAGTTCACATGTGTTACAGCGGGATAGAACGATTGATTGCTTTTTTTCCATAGGCAGCTTGCACAGCACCTGCAGATATTATGAGGACTACTTTTCAGATAGGAGGCTTCCAGGTTAGATCCAGATTGATTTTCACAAGCTCTGTTTCTCAAAGTGTCATGTCTTTAGCAACAATATTCTTCCTCAAACTATAGGCTATCTAACAAATACTACAGTCCAGGCACAAAAAAACTTTCTTTTGATGTGTTTATCATGGAAGCCCAAAAGACAACCCAAAAAATATTGGCTATTCTTATTGGCCTTGGTACCTTCCAGAAATGGAGACTTTTTCAAAAATATCTATTTTTCTGAAACAAGAAAACAAACAAACATGCCCCACCGAAGTTAAATGTAATCAAATGACCTGTTAAAGAAATCCAGAAGCTGAAATAGATATAATTATTTTGACTTTAGATTCAAAGAATTTATTCACTGGGAAAAACCTCAAGTCTACATATTCTTCCCCTCCCCGATTTTTAAAAACATTTAGGCAGACTCTTTAAGTGCTAAATTCGTCTTGGATTTTAAAACTTGCAAAAAATTAGTAAACATCTTCTTTCCTAATTGCACAATCAAAATAAATTATGTGTATAAATTAGAAAGCAAGGAAATTGCATGTGTATTTTGGGTGTCCTGATAATGTCCAGCAGTAAATTGTTTTCATATAAACTGCATGCTTAATTAATCACTTTAAAAATGCCCATGTGTTTCTCTGCAAATACATCTCTGTCTGCAATTCATAAAATGTAAAGACAAATTAAATTGCCAATCCCAATACAACATTGTTGTTCTTGGTTGATCCTGACTGGGCACTTTCCGCTCTCTTTGGAGAGAGTTCAATAAACTGAGTAGCCCCTTTCTTTTTGAGCTGCCCCTAGGTATCTGATTCTACAGATTTAAGCTCTTTCTTAAATAACAATTAGATGAGGCAATAAAGCTAGCCAGTGCACAAAAAACTATTGGTGCTGAAAATATGACTGACTCAGGGTGTTTGAGATCCTGGTCAAAAGACAGCTCGAGGCAGTGAATTTTGAGAAAACTATTTCCACTGAAAATTCAAATAAAACAAACATTTCTGGTCCAAGAATTTGAAACACTCTACAATGTTTCCACAAATGCATACCACTGTTTTGGTTAAAATATAGAAAACATGAAAAAATTAACTGGTTTGATCCTAAAACCCAGATATAATATCTTATTTCAACAGAATATTAAATGTTAGAAAAATGTGGAAGCTTTGTTTAGAAAGTTATTTAATTTTAGGAACAAGTTTGATATTGTACAATTTTTATTAATTAGAGCACTTATCCATCAAATTTACACTTACAGGGTGCCCCAGTGGGCACGAATGGATGCCTGTAACAGCCCACATGTGCAAACCCTTCTTCAGTAATTTCTAGAAGAGAAACTTTGGTAGCAGAAAGTAACAGAAGTGCTTTGCTAGATAACAGAATTAATTTATGAACAAGAATTCAATGTCTAAAATCTAAAAAAGAAAGCTTTTGAATCTGGTAGCCTCCATATGGTTTCCCATTCCACGCAGGGGGAAACACTCTCCAGTGAGTCTTCCTGCGGAATGAGACAGGACCCAGCAGAGCAATGCTCATCAGCCAGCACAGCTTGGCTTTAGCTGCCAATCCTTGCAGCTGGAGCTGAACGACTTGCCTTTTCAAAACAAAGAAAATTCCCGTTAAACTTACTGAGTTGATCTAATTTGTGGAATGCCTGGTCCAAGGTGTCAATTGAATACCATAGTGCCCAGGCACATTTAGCTAAAATGTAACCTATGAGTCAAGCTGAGAAAGGAATCTACTGAAGTTATTTCCAGGTATACACCAAAGAGAAATCAAAACAAAACTGAACACCCGCAGACAATTTGTTTTTGCAGTTGGCTTTGTTTTCTGGCATCAGGGATAAGAGTGAGGATGTAGCATGGGAAATTCCTTGTTAGCTCAGATCTTCTTCCAATGGTAGGATATGAGCTGTTCCTTCAGGTTACAAAGCTGCCATTATGTGTTGCCATGGTTTTGTCTTGGCTGGCAATTTTCTGACCATTTCTAGCAGTTTTGGAAATACAGGCCCATTGCAGGCTTTAAAAAATCCAGAAAAGTTTCATATAAGGAAATTGTGCCAAGAGCCCTAAAACTATGGTAAAATGATGAAAGTGGTGACCAGAGGAAAAATGCTGAAAACACATCATGTTGATTATTTACCTTCTCAATTTTGCTTGACAGATTTTCAAAAACAGCAACATAAAATGCTTTATAATTTTATGTGACACTGTTACTTGCTAAATTTCCGATTATATTCCAATGCTTGTCTACTAACATACTATGAGATGCAGGCAGGATTTCATATTAAGTGCATTTAAATATAACAGCACTGGAAATATAATTTGTTCTATCAAATTTAAATAAATCAATATTTTGGGAGGTAGTCACATTGAGCATATTGTATTAATCTTTGGGGGTTCTCTCAAATTAGTTAACTACTTCCCTTTGCAGATACAAGTTGAGTTGTGATGGCATTCCTATCTCATAAGAATCTTCTTTTCAGCCCTTTTGTCTTTGGTGTACAGGAGGGCTTCTGATTTTTTTGAGTTGATTTTGTATCCAGCCACTTTACTGAAGGTGTTTATCAGTTGAAGGAGTTCTCTGGTTGAATTTTTGGGGTCACTCATGTATATTATCATATCATCTGCAAATAGTGATACTTTGACTTCTTCCTTTCCAATTTGTATCCCCTTG
>JAQQSO010003198.1:0-13752 GCA_028658305.1 Pachyuromys duprasi
GGTATATACTCACTCATACAGACATATACAATAGGATAAACCTACTAAAATTTGTGCACCTAAAGAAACTAATCAAGAGGGAGGACTCTGGCTAAAATGCTCAATCCCCAGCCAGAAAGGCAAAGCAGATTGACATCAGAAGAAGAAAACAGGAAACAAGCTAGGAGCCTGTCACAGAGGCCCCCTGAAAGGCTCTGCCCTGCAGAATATCAAAGCAGATGCTGGGACTTATGGCCAACTGTTGGGCAGAGTGCATGGAATCTTATGAAAGAAGTGGGAAATAGTAAGATAGGGAGAGGGCAGGAGCTCCACAAGGAGAGCAACAGAACCAAAAAATCTGAGCACAGGGGTCTTTCCTGAGACTGATATTCCAACCAAGTACCATGCATGGAGATAACCTAGAACCCCTGCACAGATGTAGCCCATGGCAGTTCAGTGTCCAACTGGGTTCCATAATAATGGGAACAGGGACTGCCTCTGACATGAACCGATTGGCCTGCTCTTTGATCACATCACCTTGTTGGGGGAGCAGCCTTATCAGGCCACAGAGGAAGACAATGCAACCACTCCTGATGAGAGCTGATAGACTAGGATCAGAAGGAAGAAAAGGAAGGCCTCCCCTATCAGTGGACTTGGGGAGGGGCATGTGTAGGGAAGGGGGAGGGAAGTTGGGATTGGGAGAGGAGGAGGTAGGGGATTATGGAGGAATACAAAGTGAATAAAGTGTAATTAATAAAAATTTTTTAAAAAGAACTTACTGGAGAAAACTCATGGCTAAGTAAGGCCCCACCTTTTCTTGAAGCTTACGAATGCTCATGACTACTCAACATTCAAGAATATTAATACAAATCCACCTTAACTTGTTTACTTATAAGGTAGCCCCATGTTCTTGAGCTCAGCCACACATGTGGACCAGAGTTTTTTTACAGACCAATCTTTCTGCAGAAAGGATGATTTCTATGCATTATGACTTCCTACACTATCTGACCTTTGGGGGGGGACTGGTGCTCTTTATTCCTTTCTGTACTACAGGTAGAAAATGCCAACATTATGGCCTTCAGATTTTCACTCTAGGGATAGAGTTCTTCAGCATTTCATCTTAACAAGAAATTATCAGTGTGAGCACATTTATGAACTTTGTTTTGTTTTTTTTTTTTTGAGCAAATGATCAATTAAGCTGGTTGTGGACCATGAAACTAGAATCTCTTCATCATGTTATTTACACATTTAAATGCATTCTCCTTTAATCTGAGAGTGCTGATCATTCTGTGAAATAGAGTAGGCAAAATGACTCTGAAGTTCCTTTAAACGCTCAAACTGGGCCAGCAAAATGGCTTGGCACATAGTGGATTTCATGATTGCCAAGTAAGTCTTGCATTATGAGAAGAACTCAATAAACTGTGGTGGAAGGGGAAATTCAGTCCTAAAAGTTATCCTCTGACTTCAACAGGTGCACTGCAGCACACAGCCCCCACCACTAAAATAAAGTCAAATTTCTTCAATAGTAGCCTGTGCATGTACATGTATGTGTGTGTCTGTACAGATATTGGTGTTTTCCTTATTTTTGAGACAGGATCTGTCACAGAACCTAAAACTTGTCATTTTGACTAGAAGAGCTAGTCTGACACCTTTCCCAATATTGGGGTTACACACGTGTGCTGCCATGTTATATATTTTTAAAATAATAACAATGTGAATTTAAGATGTATTAACTTACTTTTACATTTTAAAATAAGTTCTGTATTTTAAATATGTATCACAGGCTGAGATACAATGAAAGTACTTACAAGTAATTCATTTTATATCACCCACTTATATGAAAAAAACAAAAATGAAAACTAAGCTTCAGAGTGGAAAAAGGAAAGTGGCTTCCATTATCTTTACACTTAATTGTCAAAAACAACCTATGTCTAAGATATCTGTTCCATATGTTTGGATATGATGGTATGATACATAGCTAAGTCAGATTATGATATAAAGTTTCTAATTATTAACTAGCTCTAAAAATTTTCTAGCCATTATAACTAGTGGAAAAGTCTGCTTCATTTCCATTGGATTAAATGTTTCTATTAACAGAGTGAATGTCTACTTTGGAAATAATTTACACTTTCACAAGAATTACAGAATTTGTTGGCTGAAAGACCCCTTAAAGTTTCAACTCTCTCTAAAACTTATTTGGTTTCCAAAGTGGTTGCACAAGTTTGTATTCCCACCAGCAATGGAGTAGTGTTCCCCTTTCTTCACATCCTCTCCAACGTTTGTTGTCACTTGAGTTTTTTATTTTAGCCATTCTGATCGGTGTGAGATGGAAACATAGAGTAGTTTTGATTTGCAATTCCCTAATGACTAAGAATGTTGAACATTTTTTTTAAGTATTTCTCTGCCATTCTATATTTCTCTGTTGAGAATTCTGTTTAGCTCTGTACCCCATTTTTTAAAATTGTGATTATTTAGTTGGTTGGTGTTTAACTTCTTGAGTTCTTTATATATTCTGGACATTAGCTCTCTGTTGGATGTAGGGTTGGTGAAGACCTTTTCCCAGTCTGTAGGCTGTCCTTTTGTTCTGTTGACAGTGTCCTTTGCTTTATTGATTGTTCATCTCAGAGCCTGTGGTGTTGGTATTCTGTTCAAAACTTGTCTCCTGTGCCAACGAGATCAAGGTTCTTCCCCACTTTTTCTCCTAACAGATTGTCTGGTTTTATGTTGAGGTCTTTGATCCACTTGGACATTAATTTTGTGCAGGGTGATAAATAAGGGCAGAGTGCAAGGAGTCTTATGGAAAGAAAGAAGGGGATAGAAGGACCTGGAGAGGACAGGACCTTCCCAAGGAGACCAACAAAGCCAAAAATCAGAGCCCAGGGGTCCCTGCAGAGATTGAGTCACCAACCCAAGGACAATGCATGGAGAAGACCTAGAACCCCTGCTCAGTTGTAGCCCAGTCAGTTGTAGCTCAGTCTCCAGGCAGGTGCCCAAGTAAGGAGAACAGGGACTGTTTCTGACATGAACTCAGTTGCCTGCTCTTTGATCACCTCCTCCTGGTGGGGCAGCCTTGCCAGGCCACAGAGGAAGAGGATCCAGGAAGTCCTGATGAGACTTGATAGGCTAGGGTCAGAGGGGAAGGAAGGAAGTCTCTCCCTTTCAGTGGACTAGGGGAGGGGCAATAAGAAGGGGAGAGGAAGAGAAGGAGGATGGCATTGGGAGAAGATAAGGGAATATTGTAATATAAAGTGAACAAATTATAAAATTATAAAAATAAAACTAATTTGGTTTTCCATATGATATTAGAATCTACTCTATAACCACATGTCTAGTGGTCACCTATATATTTACTTGGAAGCATCCCCATCTTTGAGTTTTGGCTGTTAAAGGCTTTTTTTTCCTCAAATGTTCAAAAATGTATATAACCCTTTGATCTGTCTCTTTAATACTTTTACACCAAGGGTACTATATTTTTTGACACATTAAAAACCCCTTATCTCCCTCTTCCATATGACAGTTCTTTAGAAGTAGGAAAATGGTCAACATGTGGCTTCTTTCCAGGCAAAGATATTGTGATTGCTTTAAATATTGCTTATAGGACATGTTTGGGAGGAGGTGAATTATTTGTGATAAAGCTTTCCGTGTTTGGTGCCATACCCTTATAACACCCTGTTGACTGTATGATGTTTAAATTCTTATCATCTTGTCAGCACTCATGTCCTTCATTCCTATGAAAATTAGTAATGGTATTGATTCTACAGTGGTGTTTTAATGATGCAGATAAATTATCTGTATAAAACACTGAACTGAACTGTGCAGACACTAAGCCAAGCCCCTCATATTCTCCAAGAGTTTAAATTATACAACCAGGTTCTTCATCTATCTATCCAGGGCCGACCACTGTATGTGTGTGCCATATCTTCCTGGCTCTGTGACACTAAAATTAGCCTAGGAAATGAATCAGCCAGTGGAATATCAGCTGAAGTGATGTTTTCAGTTACTTCAAAAATACCCATAGTTTCTTTGTTCTTGGTGATCTTCTATATGCTCCAGAGAGTCACTAGAACAAAGAAAATTTTAAGACACACACCGCTGATCTGAACCAAATTTACTGCCTGATGCCAAGATAGCAATCTCAGTAAACTCCAGCAGAGCTGGCACTGACTCACAGGTTTTTGTTATTCTGAGTCTATTGAGATATTGAGGGTTTTTTTTTCTGTTATTATACCGATCAATATTGCCACAATAATGTTGCATAGAAAATTATCTCCAAAACTCAATGGTATACAACAATAAGCATGTATTTCTAGCTATATTGCCCATAGGCTGTCTGAAGCTCAACTTAACTAAGTTTTTCTTGGCTAAATTGACTCCAAAAGCTGAAAATTGAGTTTGGGTCTGCTCCTTCCTCAGATCACTAGCTACCCAAAGCATGTTCATCTCTTGGTAAAAGGCTTAAGTTCAAAAGGGCAAACCCAACTAAGAAAACACATAAGAAAATGGATTTTCCCTGCCACATATGTTAGCTTAACTCTAGTCAAAAAGTTGTGAACACATCCAAACTCAAGTGGGAAGAAAGTAAAGTCAATTCATTCTCAAGCTCAAAACAAGTTACATAGACACAAGCCCACATTTGTTATCAATGATTTGGAAAATTTTATTCTTCAAATGGATTTGGGAGGGGATGTGACCATTTAACCTAACACTATTGCATAACAAAAATTAATTTATTACCCAACAAAACATTTAGTATATAAATTCTGGTAAACAAATGCTAGCCATTAGAAATTAAACATAAATACAATGATCAATGGTCTCCTCTAAGCACATTTTATTAACTTTTCCTTGCAACAATAATTCATTAGTTGAGAAAATAATCATGTGATGTTATTAAGTGAAATTATTAGGCTCTTCCTTTATCTATTGTTTTTATTTTAAAATAGTGTAAGTAGAAGATGAAGAGATGACTCTGCAGTTAAGAGAACTTGCTGTTCTTTCAGAGGGTTTGGTTCTCAGCACCTATATTAGGTAGCTCACAGTCCTCTACATTAAATACATAGATAGATAGATAGATAGATAGATAGATAGATAGATAGATAGATAGATAGATAGATAGATAGATAGATAGACAGACAGACAGATAGATAGAAAAGTCAACAGAAACATTAACAATTTTATTAGTCTCATCACTGTTTCCTAAAATCCTTTATTTCTTTCACATAAAATGACCCATGAACACCTCCTTTAATTAAGTAACTGATCATTTGTATGTGGGCATATTTAAACCCATCTTGTTACATTTTAGGGACACTCTATTCACATAGCTTTGGATCCTGATTTTATCACTTAGTGCAGTCCTTTCATTTGCCTGTCACAGCCACATTTTCTACTTTCATTTCAAGTCATTTGAAGAGATGCTATGCTATCAGCACAGGAATGACTAACTTAACTGGATTATATCCATCAAGGGCAGCCGTGAAATTTTTTTTCATTTTTTTTATTTCTTTTTTTATTAATTATACTTTATTCACTTTTATGCCCCAATAAACCCTACTTCATTCCCTCCCAATCCCAACTTCCCTCCCCCTTCTTCAGGCATGCACCTCCCCAAGTCCGCTGATAGGGGAGGTCTTCCTCTCCTTCCCTCTGATCCTAGTCTATCAGTTCTCATGAGGAGTGGTTGCATTGTCTCCTCTGTGGCCTGGTAAGGCTGCTCCCCCACGCAGGGGGAGGTGATCAAAGAGCAGGCCAATCAGTTCATGTCAGAGGCAGTCCCTGTTCCCATTACTATGGAACCCACGTGGACATTGAACTGCCATGGGCTACATCTGTGCAGGGGTTCTAGGTTATCTCCATGCATGGTACTTGGTTGGAATGTCAGTCTCAGGAAAGACCCCTGTGCTCAGATTTTTTGGTTCTGTTGCTCTCCTTGTGGAGCTCCTGCCCTCTCCCTATCTTACTATTTCCCACATCTTTTTTTTTATATTTAAGCAAAAATGATTTATTACATATTAGAAACAAGAAGGCTCATGGGTCATGTCTAGAGGATAAACAAAACCATGAGATGAGAAACATCATAGGGAAAGAGATGAAAATTATAGACCAGTACAAGGAACAAGAAGTACAATGTCAAAGATGATGTGTAACTAGCAAAATAACACACGAAAGTCTCACTCAGGTGACAGGAGGCATGCATAGAAAGGTCCAGCTAAGGATTACTTGTAGTAGAGTTAAGGGAAGTCTAGGTAGCCATCATTAGGGCATGGACCAAGTCATATGTGTCTGTACTTATAATGAATCATGAGCCATACAATATTCATAGAACCACATATGTAGGTCACAAAAACATAAGACTGGGCTGGAGAGATGGCTCAGCCCATTAAAGGCTAGGCTCACAACCATAAATATTCCCCACGTCTTTCATAAGATTCCATGCACTCTGCCTAACAGTTGGCCATAAGTCTCAGCATCTGCTTTGATGGTCTGCAGGGCAGAGCCTTTCAGGGGCTCTCTGTGGCAGGCTCCTAACTTGTTTCCTGTTTTCTTCTTCTTCTGATGTCTATCCTCTTTGGAAATTTTTATATATAAAAATGGCTGACTGTTTCCAAAAAATTGTAGACATCTTGAAAGCTGGCAACTCCATGAATTCATCAGTCTTTCTGTGTTCATACTAAGAACACAGAAGCAGTTTACAGCCTCTTTTGAGGCCATTGAAACTAGACAGCAAAAAGAATAAAGTCACTCTAAAAGCTATCCTCAAATAAAAAAGCAACACTATGGCCTAGAGACTGCAGAAACAAGTGTAAGATCTAAATCCTTCAGCAGCATGGCAGCATTCCATTGGTAGTATAGAGGGATGCTTGTTTATAGCTGAGAAGGCAATGGTAGCAATACTTGTAAATCAAACTTCTGAAGAAAAAACTATGTCTAATAATTTATCAGATAGGTATGGACAGAGATATTTATTTTTTAAAAATGACATTGAAGCATGGCAGGTGATGAGATGCAATGGTGTAAAAGGATATGTAATGTGACTGAGTTGAGGCAGCACTTGTTCCTCAGGTTCTGTAACACTTCTGTGGAATTACTGCCATGGAAAAGTATCAGTTCAATCATACTTCATAATCAGTGGAAGCAAAGCACACGGAATATTATCATATTAAGCTTTGTTTTGCCTGTGGGAAGAGTTTGCCATCTGAGTTATCAGTAGCTCCTGAGGTCCACAGAGGCTAGCTGGCCTGTCAAGGCTGCACGCCTACATAAAGGAAAAGACTGTCTGATATGAAGAGCAAGGTTTGGGGTAAGAGTTTACATAAGGAGGAAACACTCATCGTGGTTTGGAAAAGGTTCTCCAAATCTGTGTATCAGTTGTGGCTATTTAAAAAGAGGATATAATGAGTTACAGAATTTTTATTTGTGTCTATGACTCAAATGTATGCCCTACAGCCTTATCTATACTACAGCATCTGAAAGGAGTGACTAAGATTACACACACACACATACACACACACACACACACACACAGTGGGTTGGGAATCTGGTATTTCTCAAAACCCTAAAATATTCTAACTGTCCTAAGAAAAAGGAAATGTTTCAATTTAAAATCCTTAATTAAAACCACACTCATAATTCTAAGTATTTAAAGAGAAAGTTAAAGAAGAAATTTACTTTTGCACATCACAGAGATCATAATAAACACAGAACTTTGCCAAAACACAAGCCTCCAGCTGCACTGAGGAAACATCAGAGTAGACCAGAACTTGAGCTTCAGTAAGAAAAAGACTGAAGGCAAAGTCATGTATAGAAAGGCAAACAACCATAATGTAAAACTCATGTTCCCTCTTGGAGTCAAATTCTGCAGAAACGCATCTTACATGCACATACGTACGTACACACAGAGAGCAGTAGTTTTCCAGTATTAACCCAACAACTGTCAACTATGTCTGTTTTCTTGAGGTCCACCAAAGCCATAGATGTTTGTGAATAAAAACCCATGCCAATTTAACAACAAGCTCCATCAACTTTGCCCTGGAAATGATTTACATGCGTCTTTACATTGTATCGCTCATTACTTGGGGGTATCCAAGAGCTCTACATTCCTGGCTGCCAGCTGCAATAGGAGCAAGCACATTTATTTTCCCTGAATACACACCATGTTAAGAAAAAAAATTCGTGTAATTCTTAGGAAATCCATTGCCTCAAATATAGAATGCAATACTACAGAGAGAGAGAGAGAGAGAGAGAGAGAGAGAGAGAGAGAGAGAGAGAGCGCTCATATGTTACCATAGGTTACAGAATACTGATTTCTAGTTTTGCTACTAAAAATGGTGTGCTGCATCACTATAGAAACCTCCTACCTATAAGCCAGCACTCATCCTGCATGTGCTGTGAAAGGTTTATGCCTGTAACCTAGCATTCATGGTACACACACTGTGGAAAGCTCATGCCTGTAACCCAAGTCATGGTGCATGCATTACGTGTATAAGCTTACACCATAATTTTGAAAGATGCACAAGTGTTCTGAATGAGATAAAAAGTGAAGAATATCTTTCACTTATACAAGAAACACATTAAAAATAATATAAAACACTCTTTAAAAGCACTTAGACATAAAGAAATGACGCAGGACTAGTTCTGTTTACAGCCATGCACCATTACCACCTTGCAGTGAATCCCCTATAACTTGCTAACTACACTCTCCGCCTATGGCCTAGAAAATTCTATTTGTAAATTGCAAAAACATCTTAAGTATAAGACATATAAATTGAGACTAATTTTGTCCTCCTCCAAATATGTTTATTCCACAAAGTTATATCTTTGATAATAAACAATTCCATGACTCTATTTCAGTTCACTCCTAACCTCAACAGAGTGGTTCTTTAACAATGTAAAATTGATTCAATAGCTTATTTTAAAAATTCAATAATATTTTATTGTCACTAGGATAAAGTATCATTTTCCTCTTTACTTTCACATTTTCAAAATTCTGTGTGTACATGTGTGCAAGTATGTGTGTGTGCACATTTGTGTGTGCACCACACTTACGGAGGTCAGCAGATAACTTGGCAGGAATTGGTTTTCTCCTCCACTACATGGATTCCAGGACTCCAGCTTCAGTTGTCAGTCTCGGAAGAAACGGTCTTTCCTCAGTGAGCCCTCTCCCTGGTCTACGTCCTTAATCTGACCTATCAGCCTCTGACGGCTCTCACTCAAGCCTCACATCATCCTCCATCTTTATGACATCTTCTCAAACACCAATCCTGTCTTTCCCAAAATAATCAAAAGAATGTTTTTGTTACTAGAAGGCATTATAATCTTTCCAATTTCTGGATTATTAAACCTCTTTTTCTTCTTGAAAAAAATTTAATACATTCAATTTTAATCATGGTTTCTTCTCTCCAAACTCCTCCCTTATCCTTCTGACCTCCCCACACACTCAACTGATGAGGTATGCTGAAGAAGAGGTGAGAATATTGTTAATTAACATGTTGATGAGGGGGTGGAGCAAGGGAAATACTTACTCATTGCTGGTGAGAATACAAACCTGCACAGCCACTACAGAAATCAGTGTAGAGATTCCTAAGGAAATCATTCCATCTCAAAATCCAGCTATACCATTCCTGATAATGTACCCTAAGATGATTCTTCCTACTAGAGAGATACTTGCTCAACCATGTTCATTGAAGTTCTGTTGATAGTAGCCAGAAATTGGAAACAGCCATCAAGAAAATGAAATTTGAAGGTAAATGGAGCTAGAAAAAAAAATCAACCTAAGTGAGGTAACCCAGACCCAGAAAAACAAGTATGGTATGTATTTGTTTATATGTGGATGTTAGCTATTAAGTCATTGATAAGCAAGATATAATCTGGATGCCACAGAGGTTAGGTATAGAATAAGGGTCTGGGGGCGGGGAGAATAGAATAGGAAGGGGAAATAGAATATATAGTTATGAATGAATATGAAAGGAAACTGGAATAGGAGGATCAAAGGGGGAAGGGGAGAGAGGAGGGAGACAAAGGTGAGATTATGAGGAGAGACAGCTAAATTAAGAGCCATTTGAGGAGTAATATGACAACCAAATACAGTAGAAGCTTATGTATATGAATGTATAAAATGTATATGAAGGTAATTTAAATGAAATTGCCCAATTATGGGCAAGACAAAGCCCCAATTGGACATCTCTTGTCACCAAATGAAGGTTCTCGTAGCAAGAGTGGGTTACATATAATTGAGTTGTTGGCTAAAGAGATCTCATTGGAACTTTCAAACAACTCAGGCTATTGCAAAGACTATTGGACTCTGTCTACAAGCTATTAGTAACATCCTATTGCTGAAAACAACACCTACAGATCCCATCGAATATGAAGAAGTTGAGCTGGTGCCTACCTACAGCCTAAGGTCTTCTGCTACCAGAGGAGAATGGTAAACACCAACACAGCTACAAACCCTTTAATATACAATGTTGACTTACCTATCTACAAGACATGCTGATGTAATAGTGTCACAAACCAATATCTGATATCCATTGTCTAAGAGAGAACCCATACTCAACATGGTGTCAAAAACAGGCCAAAGACTTAGACGGAAATCAATCTACTGTTCTGCTATAAGAACAGAGTAATAAAAATGAATCCTAATAACATTCTGCTATACTTATAGATCAGTGCCTTGCTAAACCATTATCAAAGAAATTTCCTCCTGCGGTAGAGGGTCAAATAGAGAGAGCCACAGCCAAACAATATGCAGAGAGTGAGAGACATTGGAACTCTGTGTCCTAAATATGAGGTCTCCATTAAATAACTCCCCTCAAGGCTCAGGAAACTCTGGGGAAGAGGAGTCAGAAGGAGCGTAAGAGCCGGAGGAGATGCAGGACACTAGGAAACAAAGCCCTCTAGGCAAAGCAGAACTCACATAGGCACTCACAGAGACTGTAGTTGACTGCACAGGGCTGGACGGGGCTGCACCATTGGGGTCCCAATGCCAAGGAAAGAAGTGGACCCCATCCCCATCCCTAACTCAAGCTATCTCCAATTGATAACTGTTTGCTAAGAAAAAATTAGTTTTCTCCAATTTTAATATTAGTGGGGATACAAACCACTCTTAAGGTCGGCCCATACCCAGCAGTAGATGGCCAACACACAATAAACCCAATGGCATCTTTGGAGGTTCTGTGTCTCATAATGTTTTGTCTGACAATTTTTTTTAACCTTACAGATCCTTTGTGTATATATTATGGCTCCCCTTTTTGAGTTTTTATTAGATTTCTCTGTGAGTGAATATGCATGTCTCTGTCTATATGTATTACTTATGCTTTCTTTGGCTTTTCTTTGTTTTGTCCTATTTCAATTTGTTTTGTTTTGTTGTTATTTTTAGATGACTGCATATTTTCTAACAAGTGACAGAAAGAGTGTTCATCCCAGTAGAGGGAGGAAAAAGTATAATCAGAATACACTGTATGAAAACAAATCTATTATCAATAAAGGAAAAATAGAAAGAAAAAAAAGAGAAAAAAAGACGGTGCGAGCCAGACGTGGTGGGAACGTGCAGGAACACTGGTGGTTAGAATGAGGCTGCACACATGAACCTAGGAACAGACGCTGCAACTGTGCCCACCAGGGCGAGCCGGACACACCCTAACATGGGGGGAGGGGCTCTTAAAGTCTCACTCCTACGAAGCCATTGGCAGTTGATGGCTGTTAGAGATGGAAAAGCAAGTCTTCTTCAGGAATGGTCTTAAACCCATGCACACACAGACAGCCCTAACTGAACTCAATGGACTTAATAAACTAGAACACGTGATGTAGGGAAAAAAGGGATAAAATGGGAGTAGGTTTGATCAAAACTTATTATATGCATATATGATATTCTCAAACAATAAAAATATTAAAACAAAATAAACCATTAAAACCTGGAGAAGCAATGCAACCCTGTGTGAACAGTTAGAGATGTATACTTTATCAAGTATGTAAACTGTTTTTAAATACTTCCACCTTCCAAGTAAAATTATAACTAGTTTATAATAAAAGCCATGAAGCAATATTGTATGAAAACACATCTTAACTCATATTTAAAATAAAAGTCATACTGAGAGGATGTATTTTCCCTTACAAACCTATGCTAGTAGGTGTGATTATGGAAGGTCACAGATTCCAGCATAAAACCTCTCATCACTAAGACGCAAAAAGAAAACTAAGTTACCCAAATTTATTTTTAAAAATAAAATTATGATGTTAACTCTAAAAGGAATTCACATAGTAATTCATATTAAAAAAACAATCCAAAGGCAGTGGTGGTGCACAACTTTAAACCCAGCACTCAAGAGGCAGAGGCAAGTGGGTCTCTGTGAGTTCAAGGCCAACCTGGTCTATAGAGCAAGTTCCAGGCAACAACAACAAAAAGATAAGTCACAATAAAATAAACCATGCTTTTAGCATGATTTTTTAAAAAAATTTTACACCTATAGAAACTGCATGTCCAATATGCTCAATAAACTATAAGCATAACAAAAACAATCCAAAAAAATCCATAAACAAAACAAAACATGTTGGAGGACCCTGCTACTAAGGTTGCAGTCTACCATAACCCAAAAGCCCTGAGCTTCGTTGGGGGCGGGGGGAGTAAATGGAGGACTCCCTTTGTCAGTGGGGGGCTTCATCTGGAAAATGTCTATAGGCACAGGTGACTAACCAGCTCTGGAATATGACCTTTGACACAGTTCCCTGCAAACTGCTCCAAGCTGCTGCCCATATGGTAATTGGGTACTGTGTTCCCCTTCATATAATTGGACAATGATGCCAAATGCAAATAAAGCTTTCCAGGCAATCCTAGCCCAGCAAATAGTATACACCCACCCTGGAAACACCCAATGCAACACCCAAGAACTATAGAGCCTTCATTCACCTGGAATGAAGTTACACAGTCTAGCTCAAGCTGATCCTGCAGAATCCTTTCTGCTCCCTTGTCCCTGGGATGGGTGACCAATGACCCCCCAAGGGAGAACCACAAAACCCTTGATGAAATCCTATCTGCAAATGCGGAGTAATGAGATTCAGGCAGTAGCCATTGGCTGTTTTAGTCTGGAATGAACTAGAACTTAAAGCTTCAGATTTATGGAAAACACTGAGAGAGGGAAGAACATGCTTTAACTTTTATTGTAAGTGATCTCAGCTAAGAAGCAAGCAAAAATTCTCTAAATGACATTTTTGGACATTGCTCTCTAGTGATAGCCTGCGTGAAGATATTCTATTGCTGCTTCTGCTGCTGCTTACAAAAAAAAATCCATATGCTTTGAATATTAATATACAATTGGCAAAGCTGTTATTTTATTATAACTAAAAAAAGCCACCTTAGGACTGAATAGAGGTGGACTTGAAATAGGGTTCAACATTTTATCACAAAAATAAAATATAAAAATGATTTAGCCTCACTTCTCTCTGGTGGGGCAACCTAGCCAGCCCACAGAGAAAGAGGATCAGGATCCAGGCAGTCCTCATAGGCTAGGGTCAGACAGTAGGGGAGGACTTCCCCTATCAGTGGACTAGGGGAGAGGGATAGAGAAGGAAGAAAGAGGAAGGGTGGGATCAGGTGGAGAAGAGGGAGGGGGCTACAACTGGGATACAAACTGAATAAAGCAAGAAACCAAGTAATCCAATTAAAAAATGGGGTATGGAGCTAAAAAGAGAGCTGACTGTAGAGGATTATAGAATGGCAGAAAAACACTTAAAGAAATGCTCAACGTCCTTAGCCATCAGAGAGATGTAAATCAAAACGAC
>JAQQSO010003199.1:0-13752 GCA_028658305.1 Pachyuromys duprasi
CCCTAGTAAGGGGAACAGGGACTATTTCAGACATGAACCCAATGGCTGGCTCTTTGACCACCCCTCTTGCCCCCCAAAGGAGGAGCAGCCTTGCTAGGCCGCAGAAGAGGACATAGCAGCCAGTCCTGAAGAGACCTGATCAGCTAGAGTTAGGTGGAAAGGGGGAGGTCCTCCCGTATCAGTGGACTTAGAAAGGGGCAGAGAGGAGATGAGGGAGAGATAGGGAGGGAATGCGGGAGGGGGCTATGGCTGGGATACAAAGTATATAACCTGTGATTAATATAAATAAAAATGTTAAAAATATCCATAAATCTTAGTCTAAGAAGAAAAAAAAAGACTCTACCTAGCAGTGTATCAAAGCAGAAACTGAGACTCATAAACAAACCTTCGGCAGATGGCAGGGAATGATATGAAAGAAGGGGAGTTAATATGATCTGGAGAGGGTAGGAGCTCCACAAGGACCAAATATACCAGGGAATAGGGGTCTTATATGAGACTGTTTCTCCAACCAAGGACCATGGGTGGGTATAACCTCTGCTTGCCTGTAGCCCATGGCATCTCAGTATTCAAGTGGGTACCCTAGTAAGCGGAACAGGGACTATTTCACACATGAACTCAATGGCTGGCTCTTTGCCCTCCCCACCCAGCAAGCGAGGAGCAGCCCTCCTAGGCCACAGAGGAGGACTTTGCAGCCAGTCCTGAAGAGACCTGATAAACCAGGGTCAGATAAAAGGGGAGGAGATCCTCCCCCATCAGTGGACTTGGAAAGGGTCAGGGAGGAGATGAGGAAGGGAGGGTGTGATTGAGAGGGAATGAGGGAGCAGGATTCACTTGGGATACAGAGTTAATAAGATGTAAATAATAATAAAAAATTTTAATGTAAAAATAATTGTGATTCTTTGTATTAACCTCCCATTCCTGCTAACTTCTTTCTCAGACTTAGAAAACATGAATTAATCCAAGTGTTCCTAAGATTTTATGAAACCCTTTGCCACAGCAATGCGTAGTGCACAGATGGTTGGTCTGAATCTTGTTTTGTTTATATTCTAATGTGTAACCGTGAATATGAGGGGCCGGTGTCTTTGATCCTTTTCCTGCAGTTGGACTGAACCATTCAGACCGGATTCAAACACAGACTCAAAGAATGCATGTCATCAAAGTGGAGCTTAGGGGGCAGAAAGACCCCCAAAGAGAACAGGACTTTTTTCATGAAATAGAAAAATCCAGTCTCTTTGAGTAACCTGGTAAAGAAATCAATTGTTTCAGGTCTTTGGTTAAGCTGTCCTGAGCAACTTAATATTGACACTTCACATTTTATTTCTATCCTGTTATTTGTTCTTTCCAAATATTTTCTGCCCTTGAAGAGTAAGAACAGCTGATTTGTAAATGATGAATGAAAATAATTACATCTGTCAATAAAGATATTATAATTTAAACTTTCTACATAGGTAGCAAAAAGGAAAACCCAGGCTCTACAAAGAAGACAAAACAAGATAACTATTGGTATAAAATGTGCTGAACCCAGAGGGATGAGAGATGCTGTCCATCACATTTTTAGTCAAGAGTGCTATGCTGACTCACTCCTTTGTATGAACTTAAGTCCAGTACACAGGTAGTTAAAGTCTGAAAGAAGCTGGAATTTTCCGTGATAAATGAGCTTGTGCCCTGGCTTCAGTTCTGCCCTGCCTGGATGCATTGAGCAGCTTTCTGAATAAAACAGCCCTCTCTATATTTCTATTTTTTCCTTCTAATTTTAGAAAAAAATTATGAGACATATATCTCAGAAATCTCATACACACACGGACATATACATATGCATGTGTGTCCAAAAGCCAACAAAACTAAATCTTTGTTGTTTTCCTTAAAATTATACATTTTTCTGTTATTTTCTATCACTTTTATAAACAGACAGGTAGTTTTAGTAACAGAAATCATTTTCAATGAATAAAATGTGACCTCAATTTTTACGGTATGATTATAATGAAAACAGTAAAATAAGATGAGGAATTTAAAATTGTATCTCCTTCATTTATTCTCAATTGTTGCAAATACTGGAAATGTTAACAATGGCCACTGTGGAGAAAGTTAGTATTAATTTTGAGCTATGCATGCAAGGCATGGTCATATTTTGTACTGCATAATTTGCATATTTTGATATCATAGAAAATTACCAGATGCACTGCGGAGTGAGCTAGAAAGGATTGCCAAAAATAACCCCTGCTTTGACCCTGCTTGTCCTTCCTCTGATGCCTTTGGCTCATTGTGCCAGGTGACATGGCATGGGCCCAAGGTCAGCATAAATGATTCTTATCTATGTAAGAACACTATTGTTCTCACAAAAATGTCAACATTCCCAGCAAAAAGGGGAACAGGTTATTAAGCTATTGAACTAAAGTAAATTCTCATACAAATTCCAAAGATGTAGAATTAAACACTAATGTTTTGCTTTCTTCCAACATATAAGATGATAGGTAATTGCTCTTGGTGTCTAACAGGAATGGGTGCTTGGTAGCTTTGTGTATATCGTACATGTTACATTAAATTTATTTCCCCTTGAGAATCATCCTTTTAAGCATCTGAGATCAATTAACTTGAGAGTAAATATATCAGATAATTTATTTATAGATGTAAATTTATAAATATTTAAAAGTAAAATAGGCACATCTTGAGTTTGTTGTGCTTCTGTGAGAAGTTTAGCTTTAATGTACTTCCTATTTTCTTCAATTGCTGTATTATGATTTTTTATCTGTTTTATCTTCCATCTACCTATCTATATATCATCAATTGTGCCTTTTAATCATCTGTTATGATTGTCTATCACTTATTATTTATAACCACCTACCAATCCACCCTATATCTGTCTATCTATGATCTAGCAATCAACTGTTATCTATCCTTATCATCTATCTACCTATGTATCTAATATATCTATCATCTCTACCTATCTATCCATCTAATTATCTATATCCAGCTATCTTTTGATCATCTATTTATACATGTATTAATCATTTGTCAACTTTTCTGTTGCCTATCACTCTATCATCTTTCATTTATGTACATCTGTATACATATATGTACCAATCATCTACCCATATATCTATCAGTCATCCTGCTATTATGAAAATCAACATGGAAGATAGTATCATCAAATCTATTTTACATATGAGAAAAGTGAGGTCTTGAAGTTTAAAAGACTTACTGATTGTGGTAAATATAGTTAGCAAAGCTTGAATCCCAATCCCCAGAATTCTAATTTATTACCTCATCTCATAATTGTACTTGTGTAATTTCTTAAAATGATATAACATTAAAATTAATGTTTCATTTATTCAAAATTCCTCAGACATATTAATGGAAATTTAAGAAATGAAGACAATAGACAAATTAGACTAATAAAATAAAAAAAGTTATAATGTGAAAAATTATTTTAAAAAAGAGAGCAAAAGAAAAATACCAGATTAAAAAATATATATATATATATATTTTAAATGGACTGTTTCCTTTGTTCTGATAATCAGAATTATTCTTCAAGGAGATAAAACACATCCTTCAGAATTCCAGGTGAAATCAACACTGACTCCCTACTTGACAAATGGTGCCTCACCACCCGGTGGTAATAACAGGGTGAAGACCCATCAAGGAATGATGATGCGGTGAGATGTCCTACGTGGGAAAACACAACTCTAACATCAGTTTCTGCCTTGTTCTCACAAAGAAACACTTCCATGCTGGGTACCGTAGAGGGCAGAGGGGAGCTTTCCAGGAGAGGCAGTGATGTTAACAGTCTACCTGGTTTGACCTTCATCCCTACTAGGAAGACTTGCATTGTGTATTTTAAATAAATTATCTTTGATTTGGTTACATGTTCAGTAACTTACCACAGATACATTTTAGGTTAAAATAATATGAATAAATTAGCATAAAACTAATGAATATATAACAATGAGGAAAATGACCTCAAGTTTCCCCATTTCAGAAGTTTCCAAGAAGCTGATCAGTTGACCTGGCAAAAAAGCAAACTTCCTTAAGCTCTTTCTGATGCTGACATATCTCACTGGTATTTAAATATAAGATCTCTCAAAACAACTTGATTTTAATTTGGTGAAATTCAGGCATTTGAAACCCTAGGTTCTTCTTTGGTTTACAATTAAAGAGTGACACAGATCAAGATTGACACCAAACACAATTTCACATTTACATACTTGTTTCATCCCCTCCATCAGAGGAGGAGATATTCAAATCAAAGATGATTCATGTATTCAGGACATGTCAACCTAACAAATGTATGAAGACTGTACCTTGACTGAGTACATTCCATGGAAAGTGAAAAGCTAAGACAGGGGTTGTGTTTTCTCAATTTGTGTGTCTCTCCTGCGGGTTTGCTGTTGGTTTGTGCTGCGACATAGTGTGGTCACCGTGACTTCACCTTCAGCTGCTGTGACATCTCAATTCTGAGGACCTGTACTGTTCTTTTCTCTATCATGTTAACTGTATAGTTAACCTCTTTGCCATTTGCCCTTTTAGTATATCTCTGATGATGTTTAAAACATACAGATGCACTTAGCTGTTAATATATGCATTTACCATAAAATTTGTTTAAACATAAGGAAAACATATTTTTGTCAGGAAGACATTACAAATGCATTAGTGCATAGACATTTACATCTTTATGTTTTGGATATTAACATTATTGATGTAAAATAAAAGCTGGATATGTGATAAGATATATTTAGTAAAAGCTCAAAATTCTGTAAATTAGTAAACATTCCAAAAAAGTGAGGTTTAGGGATTTTCTTTTAATTTTTATTTATTGTGTATACAACGTTCTGTCTGAATGTACACTTGAAGGAGACACCAGATCTCACAACTAGGAATAGTGCTTCCTCAATATCCAACTATACCACTCCTAGGCATATATCCAAAAGAGGCTAAAGTACACAATAAGGACATTTACTCAACTATGTTTGTAGCAGCTTTATTTGTAATAGCCAGAAGCTGGAAACAACCCAGATGCCCCTCAAGTGAGGAATGGATACAGAAATTGTGGTACATCTACGCAATGGAATATTACTCAGCAATAAAAACAAACACAAGGATATCATGAAATTTCAGGTAAACAGTGGGAACTGGAAAGGATCATCCTGAGTGAGCTATCCCAGAAGCAGAAAGACACACATGGTATATGCTCACTCATATAGGCATATAAAGTAGGATAAACCTACTAAAATCTGTACACCTAAAGAAAACAATCAAGAGGGAGGACTCTGGCTAAAATGCTCAATCCCCAGCCAGAAAGGCAAAGCAGATTGACATCAGAAGAAGAAAACAGGAAACAAGCTAGGAGCCTGTCACAGAGGTCCCCTGAAAGGCTCTGCCCTGCACAATATAAAAGCAGATGCTGAGACTTATGGCCAACTGTTGGGCAGTGTGCATGGAATCTTACGAAAGATGTGGGAAATAGTAAGCTAGGGAGAGGACAGGAGAGCAAGAGAACCAAAAAATCTGAGCACAGGAGTCTTTCCTGAGACTGATACTCTAACCAAGTACCATGCATGGAGAAAAGAACCCCTGCACAGATGTAGCCCATAGCAGTTCAGTATCCAAGTGGGTTCCATAATAATGGGAACAGGGACTGCCTCTGACATGAACTGATTGGCCTGCTCTTTGATCACCTCACCCTGATGGAGGAGCAGCCTTACCAGGCCACAGAGGAAGACAATGCAACCACTCCTGATGAGAGCGGATAGACTAAGATCAGAAGGAAGGAAAGGAAGACCTCCCCTATCAGTGGACTTGGGGAGGGCATGTGTGGAAAAGGGGAAGGGAAGGTGGGATTGGGAGGGGAGGAGGGAGGGGTTTATGGGGGGATACAAAGTGAATAAAGTGCAATTAATAAAAATTAAAACAAATTTTAAAAGGTGAAATGTACAAATTTCACATTAAACAACTCCATTTTCTGGTAATTCTCAATGTATATTCTGTGTTGCCAAATTTCTATGCTACCAGTTCACCTGTCCACACACCTGCTCATGTCTAAGGCAGCCTTTAATCTGTACTTCAGAAGGCAAGAACTCAGTATAGGTGTTTACATTCAGGAGGAACCACCTTGGTGTCCATGGGCTTTCTCTTGTTTGATAATCAAGTCCTAGCAAAGGAAAAGAGTAAAATGTAGCACTGATATTTCAGTGATGCCAAAGAGCCTGAAGGAATGCCAAGACACACGGATTGCTGCTAATGCACTGCAGCTTTCTATCAAGGTGAACCTTTAAGAGATGCAAGACATCACAGGGGTCTTGAGTGTAACATTTTCACTCCTTCAGGAAATGGAAACTACACTCATCAATTTCCAAAATGTACTGGCTTTCCTCTTGAAAAGCACCTGATGTCACTACAATGAAACCAGAGAATAGTTGCTGCTCTGTCTTGTCACAGAAGGGCAAATGGGGTCATTCTGATGACCTCCAAACTGGATCAGTTAGTCAACAGATAGGACTGACCTTGCGGTCACATCAGTTTGCGGTGACCAGTGTAAGTGACAAGGAATTGAACAGTGTGCTGCAGGAACTACAAGTTTCCTATCCCCAACACCTGACACTATGGTTTATTCTTCGGTGGCACACATGGCCCTGCTTCATCTGCTGCTTTATAACAGACAGAAGTCCAAGTAGGAAATTGAATCGAGGTTCTTTAAATGGGGGATTGTGTAAACATTTATTGCATTTTCATGTGAGTCAGACAGCTAAGCTCACCTGCTTTTGCAGGGATCACATAAAAGAACATAAGGCAATAATTGTGCCTGGAAGCGACGGCTCCAACTGTCTTTAAGATCTCCTTCCCACTGGATTTGTATGGAACGCGCTGGTGGCTCGGATCAGCCGTGCACACTGAAACTTGATTAAAGCTGTAGATGAAATAACAAGGCCTCCTGGATCTGCAAAGTCGACCCACGGAAGATGTAACAGGTTCCTCCACGGAAGGTGTGTGCTGCCCACTCAGCCTGGATGACCGCGTGCCTCCGTCTCACCCGTTCCCATTACTGTTTTAACAGACTCTGACTCAAGTCTATTTCTTTCCTGTTTGAGTTTGGGAATTGGGCTTGTATTTCCAAACTACTGTTTCCTGGCCTGTAAAACAAAGGTACTGTTTACCTCCACAGTGATCCAGTGAGGACAAAGTAGCCCCTGTAAAATCTAACTGCAGGCCGGAAGCACAGCAGGAACTCAACACATGTGGCCTCTTCACTCTCTTCATTATGACTGGGATGACTAACTCAGAGTAGCCACTAACTTCATCAGAGAGAGATAGGTTCATATTTAGTCAAATGCACAGAGCACAAAACATTAACATTAATGGCAGGATAAAATTCTGACCTCCCCATCAACTTGTACCTACGTTTCATTTTTTTGTGTTTCAGTTTTTACAACTCACATTCAGCTAAGAATACCAATACCCATATGGGTAACCAATCCAGAGTAAAGAAATTGATATCCCAGAGTGAAACTGCTCATTATAGTGGACTGTTTTTATAAGGAACATCTTTGATCACCTGGAGTATGATACCAATTTTGAATCCAGGAAAGGATGAACTTACAGGTATTTCTAAGCACAGTCTGTGGTTTTACACTCTGTTGATTTTTATTCCTACTGTTTTCTCTTCAAAGGAGTGCTAAATACTAACTCATTCATATATCTTGTCTGGGTTATGGACTAGCTTGACCTAACTCACCCCTGTCTCTCTCTATTCTCAATAGTAATTGAATTATCTTCTCCTCCCTCCCAGGTCCTGGCTACGTCCTGTCTTTCCTTATAGGATCAAAGTTACCCACTCACAGCTGGTTTCTACTTCATTCAGTGCTGCTCTTTTTTATGGCAAAAGAAAATTTTCTAATGAGTACAAAATTTATATTTAGCTCATTATTTTAACTTCTATTCCAATTGAGATAGTCAGGCTTTTCTAAACTGTCAAATACAATTCTATGTCCCTGCATTCTACACTAAGGCCAAGTCAGAATCTCTCTATTTGGGGGACACATCAACCATTAAGTCCTGACCAGGAAATGTACATATATCACTCTGGAGCTTGTCCTCTGCGACTGAGCTGGGCATCCTGCAGTCCCGGATGCCACTCTTTGTGCTAAAACCAGGGCTGTTGCTGTTTCCTGCCTGATCCTGTGGATCTCTCTGTTTTACTATTCTCAGCCCTGATGCAATGAGCCCACTGATTTTCACAGAATCACTTACTTTGAAACCAGTGTTTCTCAGCCTTTCTAATGCTGTGACTTCAATGCAGGTCCCTATGTTGTGGTGACCCCCCAACTGTAAATGTATTTTTATCACTACTTCATAGCTGTAAACTTGCTACTGCTATGAATCCTATTGCAAATATCTGTGTAACCAATGGTCTTCTGGGGGGAGGGTGTCACAATCCACACTGTCACTCTGCCTTCTTTGTCACTAGATGCTCCCTCCGATACTGACTGTCTCTAACCACTCTTTCTTTTCTTAAACCACAAGTTTAATATCTTAATGTCATTGTGTCTTGATGATTATGTATTCTTGATCTTCAAACATATTCAGATGATACAGAAAGCAATAAACTAGTTCTTTCAAATAGAAAGAGATGCTGAGCCTGTGCCCTCCCAAGACCATGCTAGAATTTATTTGCTGGAGAATTAGAAGATGAGGTCTCCAGGACGAGCTGCGGGCTTCTGCAGGATGAGTCCTCAAGCATGCATTTCTGCCTTTCTCACTTGACTCGATGTAAGTGCTCATGGGATGGTGTTCCTCCAGTGCTGTCTACTTCAAAACCAAGCCTTTTCTTCGTGTTTTACTCTTTATACATGCCTGTCTCCCTTCCCTTAAACTGAGGCAAAGAGCAGGAAGGATTGACCAGAATCAGAGGAGATGCCGTTGTCATAGTATTTACTTCCCTTGCCTCAGAGTCATGAGCCAAATAAACCTTTATTCTTTTTTTTCTGTATTTTATTCTTTTTATTTTATTTATTACAATTTATTTACTTTGTATACCAGCTGTAGCCTCCTCCCTTATCCCTTCCCAAGCCTACCCTCCCTCCTCTCTTCCCTTGTCCTTTCCCCAGTCCACTGATAGGGGAGGTCCTCCCTTCCTTCCATCTGACCCTAGGGTCTGATAGACCTTTATTCTTATCCAGGATTTCCTGATAGCTACAGAAAAGAGCCAAACACAGAAGCCAATGCTGATTTACTAAAATGTAAAGATCTATACCCACATAAATCTTTTTTTTCTGGGACATTTGAAGATTGTAAATCAAGAACTAAATGAACTTCAAGTAACATGGGTACAAATTCAGTGTCGTTCATCCGATGGATGGTAACTTATTTGAATCAGGCCACTCCCTTTTGAGGCCCATTTTCTTCTAAAGAATGTTTCCAGGGAAGTTCGACAATTCAAGAAATGAGACAACAGAAGGAGGCTCTAGTTAGAAGCTCCTGTTGCTCCAGGAAATATTTGAATGATTTCACATTTGATGGAACTGTGGATAGCACAGCCCTCACCAAATGGCTGGTCAAATGTAGTAGAAGATTATTTCTCACTGAAAACTCTGATGGCAAACAGCCCTTGGTCTGGATGAGTGTTGGCAGCCAAGTGGAACGCCCTCACTTCCAACGTTCCTCTTTGTCATTCTGAGGCAGCCTTTCATCCACGGACACCAAATGATTTCAAGCCATTGCCTGTGGCAGAGCTGGTGAAGTAATTTAGAGAGCATGACATGAAATGAACATCCTGGAAATTTCTTTCACAAACCAAGGGGAAAATGCAGTTGAAAGGATCAAAATATAGAAAAACTAATGTCTTCTGAGGGTTTTTTTTCCTCTACTTGATAAGTTTGTTGTTATATTCTCCTAAGTAAATAAGAGTTAAAACTTCATATTCTTAGTATTTTTTAAAACCAGTTTTTAGACTATATGGTTTTTGCCTTAAGTGAAATGATAACTTTTACTCATGTATTTAACTCACTGAAATTACATAATGCATAGTTTATAGCTCCTACCTCGTACAATTGGAAGCACAAGACATGCTGCATAGATCTTACTCAAATGATTTATTCCACATTTCCAAGAACACAGTGTACTTTCTACTTTCTGTCTCTCTACTGAACAAGGAAAGGCTGGATGGAAAAACAAAACAAAGCTGTGGGTTCCTTGGTCTCTGTCTTGCCTCATAGATTATCATTTTCACTCCAGTGTGTGGTTAATAGTGTAGCAAAGTGAGTCCTGGGACGTATGATGGGTTTCACTGGTACCTTACACGTCTTCAAATACTAGGAGCTTTCGAATCTGAAACACTGTAGACTCCCAGACATACTGGACTTATTTATTCATGTGAACACAATGAAGCATGCTAACCTTTCAATCACCTCAACAAATTGCCACCATGGTTCTAGAATAATGTGAGTGAGATGAGGGATATCCACAGCATATGTTACATTTGTCTCTTCTACTTCAGTACATGTCCTTTGTCACACAGATCCTTACTAATCAAACACAAGTTTGAAAATAAAATTAATAAGAACTCCAAGAAAGCTACAACATACAGTGGGGTCTACAGTGAAGCTACTAAGCATGGTTGGATATGTTTCATGTCCAGGGTGGAGGGAAGCAGAGAGAAGGAGAGAGGGCCCCTTCACATCTTCCCATAAAGCACCACACCACACAACACTCTATTTAGTCTTCATGACAAGAAATTTGATATGCTGTGATTAGCAGAGATAGATTCTGGGAATTCATCTTAACCTATAAGTATTTGCCCACATAGATAAATATTTTAGGAAAAGGTCACAGTCCATGCGAGAAGAAGCCTTATTTTAAACACTGCAAGAAAGGGGAAGACATTGGTCAAAAGTGAGTTTCAGTTTTTTGCAAATTACTTATTTTAGCTTCTCATTATGTGATAGTCTAGGGGATATGAACTTCGCATTTGAAATAACCATGCCCTTACAAACAAAATATAGTCATTAGATTTAAATATTTAAATGCTAATTCCTGTAGCATTAACAGAAAGTATTGACAGTCTGTTAAAATTACAATATTTTAAGTTCTATTTATCTGAAATTGTTCCTGCTCTTTGAAATATCAGAGTCAGACAGGCGGTGGTAGTGGACACATTTAATCCCAGCACTTGGTAGGCAGAGGCAGAAAGATCGCTGAGTTCAAGGCCATTCTGGAACTATAGAGAACAAGTTTCAGGATAGCCAGGGCTAAATAGTGAGGCTCTGTTTAAAAACAAAAACAAAAACAAACATCAACAACAACAAAAAACAATCATATATGTATACACAAGATGATTGATGCCATGTGTTTTTCTAAATACACATGGTATAGAACCATCCAAATATGCAGATTAAACTCTGAAACATCTCTTACTTTATCCCCTCAGCTGGGTCACCACTTGGGTTAGACCCTATTGCCTACATTAGTCAGGAAGCTGATAGAGCTTAAAGGTCCAACATCACAGAGGGCCTTTCTTAAAAAACCACCCCTCTGCTTTAAATGGTGTCTCTGTGTTTGTCTGGCCATTATTTTGAATGACACTTTCTTGATGACTAGAGATATTAAAAGTTTCTGTAAGTTAGTGGAAATTTATTATTTGATATGGACAAGTATATGTAGTCATCCTAGGGAGATACACAGTGACATATTTGTCACCAGGGGCTTCAGAAAAATCCCTCAATCTCTAGGTATGTAGTTCTTCTACCCAGTATAACTTGGTATCTATTGTTTAAATCATGAATTTCTAATGTGAGGACTGAGTAATTTGTGTTTCAGAGATCTATGTAATTTTCATTTAGTTTTAATTTTTAATATTAAATACAAACCTCATTATTCATGCTGACTATTTCCTGGAAAGTCACAAAGAAAGCTGGCTTAGTTAACAAAGACTCTTCACAAGGAAGTGTGACGTGAAGTAAATGGCCAGGTATAGATGATAAATGTGAGTTGTACAGAGATATTTCACAAAGTTACTGCCTTAAATCATAGCAGCCTGTTAGAGCTTGTTTATTTGCTTTACATTTTCTGAGTACTATGTAACATATGGAATAAGGTCCCCCTAATTGTTACCATGATTGTGTCTCAAACCTCTTCCACCATCCCCAGAGCATTATCTCCTCACTTCTACACTGCCTTTGTCTTCTCCTTCTCTGGTCATTTCATCATAAGATCTGAGGCCAGAAGGAAGAGACTTCATATTCTGCCCCAGATGAGAACACCTCTGAGGGGTGACACATGCTTCATGCATCCCTCCCCTCTCTGGCATGAGAAGACGGTGAGCCTTGTTTTGGGTGTTAAAAATGCTTTTAGCAAGTAGATACATTTGCAAGTCAAGGTCTATGGCTAACAAGGCTTATTTATATCAATTTCTGAAGTCCTGAAATCAGTACAAGACAGAATAACAGTATGTATAGTCACAATATTGTATCTCATGTCATCAACAATAAAAACAAACTAAGTTTGTGTCTGAACACTGTCCTTTAAACAACTTGAGAAGGTATTGTGGATTAGGCAAGTGTGATTTCAGTTTTTTTTTTTTCTCCCAAATCTTTGTTTTCTTTTTTCTTGATGTATATCAATACCCAATCATGTTAGGAAAAAAAAAGCAACAACAAAAACAAACAGGTATAGATTTCTCATGATATGAGTGCCTTCAATTATAAAATGTCAAAAAATAATTCAGATGCATTTGATTGATATGTCTTGCTGTTGTGGCTTGATACGAATAGCTGTGAGTGCCACAGGAGAAACTTTTTTTTTTTTTTACATTTCTTTAAATTTTTTGTTATCAACCACAGGTTAGGTACTTTCTATCCCAAGTGTAGCCCCCTCCGTCATTCCCTCCCACCCTCCCCAACCCTCCCTCACCTCCTCCCTGCCCCCTCCAAGTCCACCAATGGGCGAGGACCTCCTCCCCTTCCATCCAACCCCAGCTCATCCTGTCTCCTCAGGGTTGGCTGCAATGTCCTCCACTGGGATCTAGCCAGTCTGTCACTCCCGGCACCTATGGGGGAGGGTCAAAGAGTCAGTCATCAAGTACAAGACTGAAACAGTCCCTGTTTCCATCACTAGGGTCTTTAGTCCTACACTGAGCTATCCTGGGTCCCATCTGAACAAGGACACATCCACACGTGGTCCTTGGTTGTAGAAACCGTCTCATACAAGACCCCTGTGCCCTGCTCAGTTTAGTCATTGTGGAGCTCTTGTTCTCTCCAAGTTTCACCAACCTCCTCCATTTCTATCATCACTCCTTGCCCTCTGCCAAAGACTTGATAGCGAATCTTAATATCTGCTCTGATACATCGCTACGTTGACCCACCTCCCCCAGAGGTCCTCCTTGGCATACTCCTGTCCTGTTGCTTGTTTTCTCCTCCATTCAATGTCCATCCCATTTGTTCATCCAAACGAGCATTGATCATACCCACCTGGGTCCTCCTTCCTGTGTATCCTCCCTAGGAGTGTAGATTTCAGCATGACCTTCCTATCCTATAGGTCTATATAAGTGAGTATATACCATATGTTTCTTTCTGCTTTTGAGATACCTTACTTAGGATGATCCTTTCCAGGTCCCACCATTTGCCTGCGAATTTCATGATTTCCTCCTTTTTAATTGCTGAGTAGTATTCCATTGTGTAAAAGTACCACAATTTCTGTATCCATTCCTCAACTGAGGGACATCTGGGTTGTTTCCAGGTTCTGGCTATTACAAATAGAGCAGCCACG
>JAQQSO010003200.1:0-13751 GCA_028658305.1 Pachyuromys duprasi
ACTTCAGACTGGAACTGTCAATCTCTTGTGTCAGGAGTATTCTTCAAGAAGATCAGGGAGTTCTATTGGTTTGATAGCGTGTGTTGTTGTCTCAGTTGAACTCTGTTGTGGGCTCTGTGTGCCCAGATTTGTGCTCTGTGCTAGAAGCTGTGAGCACCGCAGGCTGGTCACCCCTCTGGTCTGGAGGCTTTGCTCCTCACTCTGTGCCAAAGGCTGAGTGTCCCCGTTTGATATGTCAGCTGGGGGCGCTGCTCTGGTCAGGAGGCTCTGTGCTCTGACCTGGGCTTGCTGCTAAGGGCTCTATTCTGGACTGGATTCTTGGCGCCTCCTTCTGGGTCAGGGGCTGTGCACCAAGGTCTGAGATGGTATTTGGGGGCACCTCAGTCTGGACCTGATACTATGAGTCCTAATCTGGGGTGGTGGCTGGGTGCCCCCAGGGGTGTGGGTCTGATTGGTGTAGCCCATGGTATCTGGGTGAAACTCAGTCTGTCCCAGGTACTGTGTGACCCAGACTGAAGTGGCGGCTGTTGGTGCCAAGGGTTGTGTGCCCACACAGTACAGCCCGCGGTATCTAGGTGAGACTCAGTCTGTCCCGGGTACTGTGTGACCTAGACTGAAATGGCAGCCTAGGCGCCCAGTGCGGGCTGTGGGCAGCCTGTCACCTGCCAGAGTTTTTCCTGGGAATAGCTGGGTGTCCCTTGGACTTTTCCACTTAATTTCCCTACCATAGTAATTCCGCTCACTTGGCAGTCGCAAATGTTGGTGTTTTAGGTCCGAGATCTCAGTCTCCCAGTTGCTGTGCCTACACTACTGTCCTGATCCTCAGACACAGTGTCCTCCTGGGGCAGCCATCTTGGATCCTCCGGTTACTATTTCTTATTCACAAGGGTCACAGACTCCCTCTCACACCAGTCATACTTCTTAACCACAGTTTAGTGAATTCAAGTAAAAGCAGGAAATTAAGCCAAGAATGATGTTGCATGACTGTATTACCAGCATTCAGGAGGCTGCAGGAGGAAGATCAGGAGTCAGAACCAGTCTGAAGTACATAGTAAAACCCTGTCTCAAAAGACCAAGGGCTGCGGTTATCAGGACAGAGGCAGAGGCTTCCTGATCATGCATTGGTGGCAATAGAAGCCAGAAAAGAGTGTTGGATTCCCATGAACTGGAGTTACAGACATTGTGGCATGGAATGTGTATGCTGTGAATCAGACCTAGTCCCTCTGCAAAAGCAGCAAGTGTTCCAACCACTGAGCAGTGTCTCCATCCCCTGGAGCATGTTTCTTGAATTTGAGTTGGCCTTGTGTTTATGTTCACAGAGATTATTATGAAAATGATACTGTCCACATTACAGGTTTATTTCCTGTAACACTTGTAATTTCCATACTTCCTTCATTGAACCTTTTGAACACCATGTTGTGAAAAGCCCAATGGAGACTACTAAAGACCAAAGGCTTAAAGGATGGAGATATTAAGGTACCCCACTGACAGCCAGCAACATATTCCAAAGGTTGTTTTGTACCCATAGATCCACACGAGACATTATCATAGCAACATGAGAGGATTTAAACAAGACCACTAAAAGAAACATCCAACTGGGTCAGAGGCTTACAGAAAAAAAATATTGTGATTTCAAGCTATTAGACTTTAGAATTGTCTTCATAAGCTAGATTTGGGACTTTATTTATTTATTTTATTTATTTAGAATTCCATACACAAACACTGCATTTATGTACAATTTTCAGCCCACCTTTTCTTTCCCAACTCTTCTTGTGTGTCCCTTACTATCTCTTAAATTCTTGACAATTTCAAATTATTTTCATTACTTACACTTGTGGCATTCTAGCAGTGTTCAAAAGGTTTTAGACTCTGGAGCATTTGGATTTCATATTTCCAGATTTACAATGGCCAGCCTCTACCTCATGGTAGAATGGGTATCAGTAGATACTGACAGAATATTTTCCAATGTTGGTACACAGTAGTTTGAGTATTAAAGGTCTCCCAGAGGACCCCTTGTTGCAGGCTTAGTCCCCTGGCAAAGGATCCAATGAGAAGTAGAAAGATTTCAGGTCTCTGTGGACTGTCCACACAGGAGGTTGTGTCTTGTGCTTCCTTTTAGCTTCCTGAAATAAGCATTGCAGTTTTATTCCATCATATGAATTCTGTCATGCTATTCTTCCACAGAACCAAATCAACACGGAACCAAATTAATACGCGATTGGCTGCAATGTCCTAAACTGTAATGAGAATATACCTTTCTTATTTAAAATTAACCAGAATTCTGACTAACACACTGTTCTGGTATATTCCCCTTCAGGAATGTGAAAGAATTGTATTTGCTCCTTACCCTTAGTACTCACCCTTAATATTGGGTTGATGTTGTTGTTTGGTTTTGTTTTAGTCATCCTGGCCTGTGGCTGGCTATTCACTTCAACATAAATTTAGTTGGACAGGTTTTCACAGATGTATAAAAATGATCTAATAAAGGTTACAATTGCAGATGCATTTTCTGTAATACATGTACAGGGACAAGAAAACACACACACATATCACAACAAAAGCACAAACCTGACTATCGTTGATTTGATTAGCATTTTTCATATTGTATTATTATTATTCAATATATTATTTCTGTACTTATGCTCTATTTATTTTGATCCTTTTGGCTTTCCTTTGTCTGATTTTTGTTCAAGCTGTAAATCATGATGTTTAGATGTTATCATACATGCAGTATGCCACTGGAAACTTCTGTGTTTTTTTTTTTCCTACTAAATTTAGGAGATAGTTTCTTTATCGAAGTGTTTTATTTCACTAGCTCTCAGTTCTACTACATATGTCTTAATTCCCTTGTTTTAGTGTTTCTTTAATAATGGCCTTATTTTGTCTATCATGATATTTTGTTTCTACATAAAATCTCTGTTTCCTTTGGGGATTCTCAGCTCCTTCCTCACATCTTGGCAACTTGAAAGTAGCTAGCAGAGTCTCTTCAGTTGTTCTGGCAACTATCAACATTAATTAAATATTTTTATTTCACAGCTTTAAAAACGGAGTGACACAGGTTAACTATCTCAGCAGAAAAGTGGGAAATTTAATGCGTTTTTTTTCTTTTTTATTCATAATTTTTCTAATACATCTTTAACTCTTGTTTTTATTTTGTGTAAATTTCACTTCAATAACTCCATATACACACACACACACATATATATATATGTTAGTATTTTGTATATGTTAGTATATAGTATATAGTTTTGTATATGTATATGTATATGTTTGTATATGTTAGTATTATGTTAGTAATTTCAGCTCAGAGCAAGAGGATAAAATAGAAAATTAATTTGAAAACTACAGTGAGTATAATTCACTAAGCAATTGTTTCATATTCATTGCTTTTCAAAGGAAAACTAAACAATTTTAAGCACATTGAAAAATTTATAAAAAATTAACACGTTAGGCCACAGAAGAAACCTTAATAAAATTTTAAGTCAGAAAGAATGCAGCTTCATCTTCTGATACAGCAAAACAAATTGTATATCTGTAGCAAGAGAAGGAATAAACATGGATATCTCAGACATTTTGAAAGTAAAATAAAAAACAAATATAATTTTTAAAACTTTTAAACAACTCAAATGAACTAAAACGTTTATACATTAATGAACAGTAAAGATTTCTTGATTAAATTATGGTCTCCTAGCCAAGTATAGTCAAAAGACATATGCAAAACAATATTTTTAGTAAAGCAAAAGTAATGAAAATAGTGTTTTAACATTCCCCTTGATAAGTTAAAAGGAAAAAAGTTAAGAAAAGCAGAGGAAAGTCTAAAATACATCTGAAAACCAATGAATTAAAACTAAGGATGGAAGAAAATATAAAACCGTGAAGGTAGCACGGTTTTCTCCCCAGGGAAATCACAGGGAATGCCTCCTGAGATGCCCTCTTGCAATGATTACAACGGCTGGCCTAAAAAGACAAAGTGCAGTGACTGATGGTGAAGATGAGAAAGGAACAGCCTAGCACAGCTAAGCTAAGCATATCAGGTTGCTGCTGTCATCTCCGAAGAGAGAGAGCAAGGAGGATCCTGAAATAGAAGAAACAGAACTGCCACACGATTTATGAATGTTGTTTCTGACTGAGCGTACACCCAAAGGAAATCAGTGTAAAGAATAGGTGTTTTCACAGCCTTGTCTCTTGTTGTAGTTCTCAGTAGCCACACTCTGGAATCAATGCAAGCTGGTGAATAGGTAGAGAAAATATGCCGTTTATCCATTTTCTCCACAATGGAGCACTATTTAGACTTTAAAGAGAAGGAAATAGGACATTTGTAAGCAACATGGGGCTGTTATGCAAAGGGAAGTAAATCAGACTCAGAAAGGTAAACATGATCATAATCAATGTGAAATCTAAAATAAGTTGATTGCATAGAATTAAAATGGAGAGATGGTTCTGGAGCCATGCTGGAGAGAGGCACTTGGGAAATATTGATCAGTGAACACTAAATTCTAGGTAGATAAGAAACATTAAAAAAAAAGCAAGCTATACATCCCACAGTATGGAAATTATGATTACTAGCAACATGTTGAGATATTTTAAAATGCCTACTGCAAGGCTAGTCAGTTTACAATAAAATACAATGCTGATGAAAAGCAAGGGAGCAGATATTTTAGAACAAATTAGTAGATTGGTAAAAAGTAAATAAACAAGCACCAGACTTGAGAAGATTAGTATGTCATAACTATACTTTATTATATAGAAACCAGTACAAATGTACCCAACTGTAGATACTGGCAAGCATTTTCTTTAATGTTAGAAAAAACGGTCAACATGGAACTTACCTTACAGGTAAGAAATTGTCTTACTTGCCAGGAAGGACTATGTTTAGGGAAGGACAGGAGAGGTTGTGAGAGGAAATATCCATGTGCATTTCTAACGTCAGCTTGGGGAAAAGTTAGGAGAGATGATTAGAAATACTAGAAATTAGAACTATATAGAAGAAATGTGCTCTACACCTCAGCAAATACCAGCTAACCTCTGTAATCAGCATGATGAGAGAATGTGTCACTTATTCCCAGAAGGTAAATTTCCAAATGCCTCTGCTCACAGCAACCGATGTCTAAAAAATCCTGTAGTTAAGTATCTATTCTTAAACCTGAGCCAGGCAGAAATGAGTTCCCATCCCTATCACGTCACTGATGAATCACTGAATGCTAAGGAAGGATGGTAGTGGAAGTCAGTATGACCTAACCTTTACCTCTCTGTCAGACACTCTCCTAAGGATCTGAGACACATGGCCTCCCCTATGCTCACCATTACATATTACAGGCTAGAAACAGAAACACAGTGAGGAAACTCTTCAGTGTCAAGCAACCTTGTGCCACCCCTGTGCTTGGAAATTCTCTGTTCAGTATTGCTCCACTCTTCAGGGAGTGGAAGCTCTTTGCTGGCCTTTCCAATCTTTACACTAGACTTACTTTGACATTTACCGAGAACTCCTACGTACAAGGCATCTTGAAGCTTCCGTCCCAGGTAAGGTCATGAATAGGAGACAATTTTACTCCAGCAAGTATTTTCTCCAGCAAAGGGGATAAGAAAAAGCTTAATCTCACCCAAATCAAGGTGTATGCATAATGTCATCTACGATTATGGTATGATTCAAGGGTAATTAGACACTTTGGAGATAGGGACCTTCCTGGGAGTATTCATGATTGTGGAATCCTTTAAGGACACAAGGTCAAGATGGTAATTTCTGAAGTGCAGCTCCTACTCAGTATCTGTGAGGAGCTGATTCCAGGATCCCCATAGATACTGAGATTTGAGGATGTACACATCCCTTGTTTTAAATGAAGTATCTACATTCAGCCTCCAAACATACGCTCTTATACTTTTAGTCATGTCTAGAGCACCACAACACCGAATAGAATGTAAATGTTATATAAATAATCATATTTGATTGTTTAGAGGATAATAAAAGAATAAGTTCTGTGTAACCCAAGAAAGAGACACCTCTTTTGCACATATTTTAAATTCAAGTTTGGTTGAGTACCTGGGTATAGAACATGGAGTATTCTGTACTTTTAATCCGTTGAAAGTAGGTTATTCTCTCATTTGGTTGAGACCTGTGGAATGCTGGGATAATCATAGAGTGTGAGAGGAGTCACTCCTCCTCAAACCAGCCTTCCAGGTGTCAGCACATTTTAATGAAATGTCTGTCTTTTCATGTCAAATCCTGAAGGGAACGTCTGGGAACCAATTGATGAACCTATTTCACTCCCTAATGGCTTCTAAATGGAAACAAAGCCTCCATTTTGCAGAGCTCAGCACTGTACAAGTTCAAAATGTAAGAGACACTTTCAGCATGTGTAAACCATGGGGTATGTCTGACAATAAAAATTTTTAATCATATTTGACATCACAGGCCCAGTGTTGTCATCTGATAGGAACGTAACATCTGTTTTGACATCTCCCATGAGGGAGACTTGAAATTAGTTTCTAAGTCACTTATCCACTGGTTAATCAGAGTGGATGCCACGTTCTCACTAACTCATTCACAGTGAAGAGAGCAATTAAGTTGGCCCGAGACTTAGATTAAGATTTTTAAAGAAGAATAGCTAAATCATTTTGAGTATGTTACAACTCTGTTCTTATTCAGTGAAAGATTTAAAACAAAGGTGGGCTGACTAAATTTTAAATGAATATAAAGTTTGAAAATATCTGTTTTATTCCTTAATGAGGAGATGTATTTTTTTCAGTTCCCGATCATGGCTTTATTTCCATGTAAGATGTAATTAAGTCATTATAGCATATTCTATCCCTCAAAATGTTTGATTTGATCTTAAGCTGAAGGTTTTAGTTAGTGAATTTGGATTTGTGATTTTTCCATAAGATGTGTCGTAAAGTTGTAAGATTGATTTTTTTAATGTTTTGAGGTTTAAGCTGCAGGTTTTAAAATGACATGTTTCTTTTATGGTTGTATAATCTTAATGCTCTTGACTTGCCAAAACCGTTAGATTAAGGACAGTCAGTGAAAGAAGCTCCCTGTAGGAATCAAACTTTCCATGTCTCCAATCTTTTTAGTACTTTCTTAGAACAATACAACTTTTAAGTATTTCTAATAAAAGACAAGCTAGTAATTTCTCCACTCTGATCTTTTACATGAGTAGACAAGGACTAAAGGCTGACCTATTGTCAGAACTGATTGGTTTTATTACAAAGTACACATAAATTATCCAGTCCAAATGGGTAGCCCCATTAAGTCATTTTGTTAACCAAGGTGCAGCTTTAGTGGCAAGAGATGTGGGGGAAATTTATTGATAAATATGCAGAAAGGAAGCCATGAGCCAGACAAATACTACTAGGACTCCTGAGATTTTTAGAAAGAAAAACAGAATTAAGCCAATATATCAAAAATAATAGGAAACATACATTTAGTTGAAAATGGCTGAATAGATAAATAAAATCATTCTTTAAGATGATAAAATAATTATAAACAACTATTTAAAAAAACAATTGTACTTTGCTTTGGCTTTGACTGTATTTCCAGAGCACAGCGTGGATTTCACCTTAATCAGTACTTACAATACTTAGATGAGGCTACATCTCATTATTTAATGCTATAATTAATTGAACAGAATCTATCTTGAAAGATTATCAGAAAATAATTTCTACTGTGTTAAAATAAGTAAATGATATGTACTTCTTAATTGATAATGATGGTGCCATCATCATTATTGTTGATAAATTTTAAATAAAATTTCACCTTTATCTCTTTTTTCCTTTTTTATATTTATTATTAGTTACATTATATTAACTCTGTATCCCAGCTGTATCCTGCTCCCTCATTCCCTCCCAACCCCATCCACCCTCCCCTATCTCCTCCCTGCCCCTTTCCAAGTCCACTGATAGGGGAGGACATCCTCCCCTTTCATCTGACCCTGGTTTATCAGGTATCTTCAAGATCAGCTGCAAAGTTCTCTGTGGCTTAGCATGGCTGCTCTTCCCTTGGGGGGTGGGGAGGTCAAAGAACCCGCCATGGAGTTCGTGTCAGAAATAGTCCCTGTTCCCCTTACTAGGGTACCCACTTGGTTACTGAGCTACCATGGGCTACATCTGAGCAGAGGTTCTAGGTTAAATCTATACATGGTTGTTGGCTGGAGAAACATTCTCATATAAGACCGCTGTGCCCAGATATAGTTGGTCCGTTTGGAGCGCCTGTCCTCTCCATCTCATATTAACTCCCCCTTCTTTCATATGATTCCCTGCACTTTTCAACAACATAAATTCTATATTGTTTCTCCAAAGTAGGACATTATTTTTATAATTATATAAATTACTATCAATGCTCAATTGCCAATAAATATATATTACATTCATGTATGTGATGTAACTAGTTCTTCTTAAAATTATTTTGAGTTCAAAGTTACATTGAGAAAATACTTATTTGAACTTTTACTTTTTGTTTAAAAAGAAAAGTAATTTAAAGAAGAGAGGTAAAACATTCTTGTGAACAAACAAATTGTTCTGTTTTCTCATTCTAAAATAAAATTAGATTTCTTTTTTATTATGACACACATATACCTTAAATCAAGTAATTATTTTGATAGATCATAAAAAGCTAAACTTTGGCTCCTGGTTTTAGACCCTTTGTATTATATTCACCTGGGACTACTGTCTTGGGCCTCTGATAGTAGAACACCATGGCTTGAAGATGTATGTGACAAAGGAAACTTCATTTAGTAGCACCCAGGAAACCCATAGGGAAGCAGGGATTTGCCAGAGTGCAATGTCTCTTTCAGAGACATTCCTTAAAATGATCTAACTTCCCTCCACGAATTCTCTCCTCCTAAATGTTCCACCATCTACCCATAGTGCCATAGACTGACAGCCAACACTTTGGAGCTCTTTCAAGATTCAAACTATAGAGGGCAGAATTACTTTTCAAAGATACCCATAATATTTTATTTTGTTGACATTGTCCTGTGGGTACTCGGTCTATATTATAGTTAAGACAAATAGCAAGTAATCAGTAATTGTCAGGTACAGCATGCTATCAAATAAATATAAATTATAAGCAAATTTTAGATATGTAAAAATTTCCTTGTTAAGAGACCGCCCTGATAATTGGTTAGCAAGTACACTTGGTAACATCAATTGCTGTATAAGAGCCACATGAAAAGCCAAACATGGATGTGTTTGTATCAATAACCCTAGTGTTACGGGTAATACAGACAAATGGGATGCTGAAGCTAGATGACCATAGGCCTAACTCTAGGCCAACCTTATCACAAGTTAATAACATTAACAACGTGGAGAGTGATAGAGTGAGAATATTAATGTCCTTCACTTGTCCTTACACACATACATGTGCATATACCACTCACACATACACATGCACACACACAACATTCTTATATGATATACCATTCTTGATTTGCACACAATATGTAATTTTACTTAGCATAAAATAAAAAAATTATACTTTTCTTCTCATATTTTAGTCACTATAATCATAAAGAAATGGTAATTGACCTTAGAACATTTAGAAGAGCTCAAAGTAATTATTTATTTAATAAAATTTCCAATTCTTTAGGTGTTTCTCTGCCATTCTATATTCCTCGACAGAGAATTCTCTATTTAGCTCCGTACCCCATTATTTAATTGGATCACTTGATTTATTGCTTTTTAATTTCTTTAGTTCTTTATATATTCTGGATATCAGCCCTCTGTCAGATATAGGGTTGGTGAAGATCTTTGCCTAGTCTGTAGGTTGTCGTTTTGTTCTGATGCAGCCAGTCCAAAAGATACCTGATAAGCTAGGGTCAGATGGAAGGGGAGGATGTCCTCCCCTAGCAGTGGACTTGGAAAGGGACAGGAAGGAGATGAGAGAGGGAGGGTGGGATTGGGAGGGAAAAAGAGAGGGGGTTATGGCTGGGATATAAAGTGAATAACCTGTGATTAATATTAAAAAAATAAAAATTAATATAAAAATAAAATAAAATGAAAAAACAAACAAAAAACCTTCCAATTCTGAGCCCAGTAATAGATTTTTATTTTCAAACATTTGTTTTTAAGATACATGACTATAGACTTTCAAACAGATGAGAGAGGGAGTGAGTGTGTGTATGTATTTGAGTGTGGTTGTGTGTATGAATCTGTTTTTGTGCTCTCATGTACATGTGGGCATACATGTTCAGGAGGAGTCCTGCGTATATAGTGTGCCTGTGTTTTAAACCCCAAGTTGATACGAGGTATATTTTTCTATCCCTCTCTATTGTATTTATCAAGAAAGCATCTCATGTAGAACCACGAGCCCACCAGTTCTGGCTCATGTAGCCAGCCAGCTTGCATTGAGAAGTGCTCTCTCTGCTCTGCAGTGATGGGGTTACAGTTGGCTGCCATGGCTGCCAGTCTGCAGATATGAACTCTGGTTTTCATGCTTGTGCAACAAGTGCTAGATCTGCTAAGCTATTTTACCAGCTCTCAAAATTCTGAATTTTGAATTTTGTACTAACTTTTACTATTTTACACCATAATGCATGCTCATAACTAGCATATAGAGGCTGTCCTTAAGTATTAATAGGTTTTACAATTTTTATTTTTTAATGTATATATTTTATCCACTATAATATTGTAAACTGTGTGATTTTTGCTGTATTTGGATATAATTAAGTAGTCATTGTGCAAATAAATGTAACAGTCACCAATGACCTGGTTAACCTCACCACTAAGTCCTTTTATTATTAGGTGTGACTACTATTAAATAGTAGCAAAAATATTTTTATTAGTTGGAATTGATTTTATTTCAAAACTATAAACATTTTTTTTCTAATTTTTAAACCTTGAGTATTTAAATAATATTATATTTTTCTAATGAGAAATTTTACTGTTTAATGCCTCAAATTTTTTCCAAAGAACTCATTACATATAAATTACATCTGTATCCATGTCCCTTATATAAGGAAATTTCATAATAAACAAATGGCAATGGGAGAAAATCTGTATAGAACTACAAACTATATAGCTGCTCCTGGTAGAACATTTCTCACTCTTTAAAAACATTATTTGTTTGATAGGACCCCCAAGCTGGAACTTCCCTGAACCCCTCTTCCCTGAGGACTGGCTTACATGCTACCAGAAGGCACCATGCAAGTTTCCAAAAGAGGGAGGCTAACAACTGCCCTACTCAGCTGTGATGCCTATGGCCACATCAGCGATCAGCATGGCACAGTAATAACCTAAGCATACAATAGTGGCAGCCTCGCTGGGCATTAACTAATAGTTCTTGAATTGAACGTAAGATCCACTCAGCAAGAAGAAGACAGATGATACCCAGTTCTGGAGACCTGGATAACTCACTGCTCAGTGTTGGTGAAGTCATGGTTATTGGTGGAACATGTACAACCACCAATTTACTAAATTAGCGTAATTCCTAAGAATCTGTAACATTTTCCCTTACACCCTCAGAAAAATGTAGTCTTTACCCTCTCATCTAGGAAACTTCTTACCTCCCCCTGATGGGGGAGCACTCTTGCCAGGACACAGTGGAAGACAAGGCAGCCAGTCCTGATGAGACCTGATAGGGTCAGAGGGAAGGGGAAGAGGACCATCCCTATCAGTGGACTTGGAAAGGAGCAGGGAGGAGATGAGGGAGGGAGGATGGGATTGGGAGGGAATGAAGGAGGGGGTTACAGTTGGCATACAAAGTGAATAAACTATAATTAATATAAAAATAAAAATTTAATAAAAAAGAAACTTCTCTTTGAAACCAAAGATAACTATCACCACCACCACCAACAACAACACAAAAAACAAAAACCACCACACCCAGTCACTATTCAGGGCTGTGGGTCCTAGTCCCAAGGGATATATACAAAAGCACTACCATATCTGAGGCTCAGGGAACATTGTGAGAGAGGAGAGTAGAAAGGTTGCAGGAAACAGAAGACCCTGAAATTTGCTGTGACATTGAATCTCCTCATAAATATCAATAGCTACTGTTATGGGGACCCCACCAGAGAAGAATTCTCAGATAACAGTTTATAGCCAATTGAAAGTCTTTATTCCAGCTGGCTGGGGGATGTAAAGCAATTCCATAAAAGCATTACAAAGTGAGGGAGATGCCAGGATGTGGTTTTTGCCTTTAAGAACCCCTCCCCTAAACACTCAGGGTTACCTTTTGGTCCTGATTTCCTGAGTGTCAGCCCCAGCCACGAATTTGAAAAACATCAAGGAGGATGATATGAAAGGGAGGAAAATGAAGGGGGAAATAATATAATTATATTATAATCTCAGAAAATAAATGAAATAATTGAAGAATAAAATAAATAAAATTTATAAGTATGAAAGATTATATATAATTACAACATTTTCCTCTTCTTTTTCCTCCCTTCAACCTCTTCCTTTCTTTCCCCTGCTCCCTCAAATTCATGATCTCCTTTTTTTGTAGTTGTAATTCTCTCTCTCTCTCTCACACCCACATCTACGCACACACACTACCCATGAATGTAGATATATAAATACAACCAGTTGAGTCTGTTTAGTGTTGTTTTTGTGGCTACGATTTTAGTGCTAACACTTGGTGTTGTACAACCAGTTAAGGGGCTCCTCCCTGGGGAAGATGAATTCTCCTGTTCTGACCAGTTTTTAGTTGATTATAAGTCTTTGTCTATGGGTGAGGCTCCATGAGAGTGTCCCTTCCACAAAGGGATGTCTATTGGTTATTTTCCTGGTTAGGTCCTGTTTAGCCAGACATGTTGTTATGGTATCATGGGGAAAGATTCCCTGCCATTTCTAGGAACAATCTCACTGCAGCGTCCTCTAGATTTTTGCAACTTTTTTGTCTCCTCTCTGTGAAGTTTCCAGAGCCTTGAGTGCAGGGATGGAGCTGTTGATTTATCTGCTCTGGCTGGACATGCCATAATCTGTTTCTTTTCTTCATTTTGATCAGCTGTGGTTTTTCTGATATGGTCTCTATATGGTTCAAGTAGACATGTCTTTCATGAAAACAAGAGCTACAGTTATCAGGTAAAATCAGAGACCTGGGTCCAGAGCTAGGCCTGGAGTATGGATAGGGCAGCATGGTAATGGAGGTTAGATGGGAGAGGTAGGGAGAGACCAGTAAAAGGTAGTTTGAAGGCTTCATGTCTGGAGGTAGGTCTGTAGGAGTGAAGACAGCTGTAGGTGCTGATGGCTGTAGAGGAACTTACCAAGTCCTGGCCAAAAATTATTAGTACTGTGAAGGTTGTTTGAAATGCTTGAAGTCTGAGAAACTGTCAGCCACAAGTCTGAGAACAGATGAGAGCTGAATATAGCAAATGAGTCTTGATTGTCAAGGTTGGAAGAGAAAAATATTTGTCTAATAGCTAATCTAATTCAAACTCCTATAAACAGATGGTCTAATTTCTACAAATTGGAACTGAAATTTTTCTATAACAGAAAAAGTAATGTTAGGTAAAGTCTAAGGAAATCTTAGCAAAACTGAAATTTTGTTAATTGAAAATATTTACGTGATAGAAAACCTTTATTGATAGATCCAATTTTGTTCCTAGGCTCTTCATTATGTTTTTTCAGACATTCAGTTTTATTGAAAATTGGATTCAGTCCTCAGATAAAGGACAACCTGTAACAAAGCCTATATATATATATTTTTCTTGTATTCTCATGTATCAGGCAAAATCATTAAAAACAGTTTACATACCGCAACAAGAAAAACAACTATCCAACAAGAATCTTCTCCATTGATGAAAACTAATATACAATTA
>JAQQSO010003201.1:0-13750 GCA_028658305.1 Pachyuromys duprasi
CCCCTGTTGGTGGACTTGGAGGGGGCGGGGAAGAAGGAGATGAGGGAGGGAGTGGGAGGGTGGGAGGGAATGGGGGAGGGGGCTACGCCTGGGATTCAAAGTACCTAACCTGTGATTGATATAAAAATAAATAAATTAATATAAAAAAAAAGAACATAGTTGCTAGAGCTTTTGTTAGAATTAAACCAGGCAACTTTCTATGCTGAGAGTATAGCCTGTTTATCTCCACTAAACACACAAAATCATAGTGGGTTAAAATTCCCCGCTTATTTTATATTAACCCTTTTATCTGTAAACAACAATTATGACTTAGGATTAGAATAACTAAATATACTGAAATAAAGTACATACCCATGTAGCCTAGTTCTTGGAATTAAACTTCAAATGTGTTGTCTTCTTGTACCCAGTATCAATTGCTTGAAAGGACAGTTTTCAGAAAGTATAACTATTTGAATAGCACAGTGCCCCTACTTGAACAGAGTCAAGTCAGCATTATTTAATAGTTACCTCAAAGCATTTTAATTATTTTAAGAAGGACTCTTTCTGCTGTAGTACATATGTACTGACTGCAGGAGTAAACTAAATATGGATTCCAAGTGATATGGATACAATTTAAGCACTGTATGTCATTATTTGCCCAAATATTTTCAGTTCAGATTAGAACATAGTCATAAGACATTATTTTGAGTAAATAATCTCTTATCTAAATATCTGATGCTTGCAAAATAAAGTTTGTAAATTCTCAGAAATATGCAGCAGGCTCTCCTACAAGAATCTGGACATAATTCTACTCTGAGGACATCAAACCCCATACACATGGTTCGCAGGGACATCAGGATCCCCATAGTTGGTTCTTCTTCCTCCATCACCAGACATTGCCAAGTGAATGGTTTCTGCTTCAGGCCGTCATAATGAATGGGGTTGACTGTTCAAAGTAAATGCTTGCTACTGGTGTGTTCTTTCATACCAGTGGGTAAATGGAAGACATTCCCAGCTCCAATGTATCTGCTCATAGTTATCAGTGCTGTGTATGTTTCTAGAGTTCATCTTTCAAACACAGGGTCCTGCATTAGAGATTTTTCACAGGGGATTCCTCCCTGTCGTATCCCTAAACATTCTGTTTCTAGCAGAGGTCAATCTCTCAGCTCTGAGGTCAGCTTGGGCTTTTCTTGGTGGTCCTCTCCATTGACATCTAAACTGTTTACAAATAAGTATCAGGGACTGTGGCTTAGATCAGTGTCTTTTCAGTTTAGACAGCACATAGTAGAACTCCAATAAATATTGCTTGAAGAAATGTATGATCTATTAACATATTAATCTCCCACATGGAAAAATCAGAAAACAGGAGAATCAAACTGTGTTTATATTGAACAATTTTTAATCATTTTCTCTGTCATAGAGGACTAATTAAAATACTCATTTCAACATGAAAACAAATGCTAAAAGTACTTTCTGACCTCTCACGATACAATGAGAAACTGCTATTGGGAAATTTTTCTTTATATAAAATTAGTTTTAAAAGCATAAGGAACAAAAAATAAAACTGTGCTCTTTAATAAACATCAATTCAATTCAGTTAGTATCTCCCAGTTCACAAGGAAGTACACTTATTCTCCATTTCTCAGTAGAAAAATAATTAAACTTTCGCATCACATTGTTCTATGTTGACACAAAATGATATATGTCACTCAATGAAGCTCAAGTGCTCAACTCAATAACTTTTCAGTCTCTGCAGAGGAAATAAATATTATTAGATAGATATTGGGTTCTGGGTGGTGATGTGGTGTTTAGTGCTTGCCTCTCTGGTACTCTCTATTTGGAAACCACTATTATAGACATTAAGTCATTGTCATTATCAGAATATTATGTGCCTCAAGGAATGGTTTTCCTCAGGTGAGCAAATAAGCTGCTAAACACTTCAGATTATTTGCCTGAAACAACAGCTATCCTTCACCGGTGAAATGGGACAATCAATGATGTTTATATTTCACTAGGAATCAAGGATGAAACTGGTAACAGATTACAAAGCTTCAGATACAGTAGTGGTTAGGAAAAAAGTTTTTTAAAGCAAAATATAAACAGAAATGTGTTTCTATGAATCTACTGAATTCTTTGAGAGCCATACACTTTGATTTTTTTAAAAAGTTCACTGATTCTTTCAGTTCGATAATTTTTAGAAAGTAAAACAAAGTACCTATTACAAGGCTTCCTGGAGAGTGTGTGAATAAACATTCTTCCAACACAGGAAAGACCCAAAGAAATTACTTCACCCAAACCTACCTTGATGAGCCTATGAATATCATTGGAACTACCAACATAGGGACTAGGTTACTCAGAGTAGGACACATAATTTTAAATCAGCTACATCACCAAATATCCCCACTTTAAGTACATGTGACAATTCAGGAAAGCTGTCTCTATGGAATGTATTTGTTTGTCTATCAGGAAGTGCTACTGAAAACTCACTTCTTCCCCAGCAGTTATTTACTTCCTAAATAACATTGGAGCGAAGCCTTATGAGACATGTGCTTTTCTGAGCTTTCTGAGTCTTGTAAGTTTCATGAGGTTCCTGAGGCTTATCACCTTCCCTCTGCCCTCCAGGAAGAAGTGTTCAGTCCAAAGGAAATTGTTCTGTGACAGAATAGTCAGTAAGTCAATCATCCTTTTCTTTTAGAACAGACAAAATTTATAACTTGGTATTTTTCAAGATATGTGGGGTTTGTGATGGTACCAGGAAATGGAGATGGAACTCATTTCTATAAAACCCCACAAATGGTTTTCCTACAAATAGATGGTCCAAACCAGCTTGCTCATTGTTGGTACAGTACTTGTAATTGTTTATACAATATTTGTAACTTCTTTCAGTTATAAAGAATGATATTGTGGGAAATTAATGAATTTTAAGGGATGGAGAAATTGATAAGCCACTAAAATAAATCTAAGCATCTCATATTAGGAACATTGAACTGAAGAACTTCCATAGCAGAATTTCTGTGCACTGGTTCTTTCTTGGTGTCAGTTTCTGGGCATTGAACCTTTAGAAGAAAAAGCTACAAGTGTTCCATGCTTTCCTTTTGGCTCATGCTCTAACCAAACTCTGTGCAATGTATAGATACTGGGACGGTGTCAGCAAAACATGCTTAATTTTAATCTGTAAGTATAATGATGCTCAAGATACCCACCATCATCCCATTGAGGAAATTTTCTAAGCTGGTGAGTGGGCAGAGGATCTGTGATCACCTGTAACAAATTTCCTAGGCTTCTGGGCTTTGGCACCAATACCAAGACTGTTCTTTGTACAGAGAGACTGTTATGAACCAATGTGCCTATCAGCTTCAGACAAAAATCTAACCTTTTGAAACACAAAGCACAATGCCAACTAGAACCTAATAATGACTTAAACCAAGTAACCAAATTTCTATAAACTGTACCTGCTTCCTTATCTTCTAGTTGGGTTGGTAGTCCCACAAATCATCAGGTATTTAAGGTAAGTCTTACATCTGCAGCTGTCTGTACCTTAGTGGAGTTCAGCCATTCCTAACTGTAGAGTGAAGACAGAGAATGACAAGTTCTTCATGAAATATGTTTAAAATGGGACATGACTGTTGTTTCTAGCATCTGCTCCTGGAAAACCAAATATAGGTTTTAGGATTACTGCTCAGTTTTATATTTTGTTACATTCTTGCTATGAAATAATGAAAAGGGAAATAGACTCAACATTATTCAGTTAAAAACTGTACACAGTACTCTAGATCCATTGGCTGCATAACATAAACATGAATGGGGTTGGATCTCTCAATGCTTGGATACTTACCTGGAAGTACAGACATAGCACTCAGGAGTCCAGTAGCAATAGGACAAGCCAATACTCAGTGTTTAGTCTGTATAAAAATGCTTAGTATCTTAACATTACTAAAAATGAAAGGAAATAATAAGAACAAAAGCAAAATATATTCTTACGCTTTATCTTCTGAAATGTATTTCATCGCTTAGATTGTGGTTGTCTCATTTCTAATAACCTGTTTGTTTCTACTGCTACTAAGTGACCCCATCTTTTCAGCAATGGCTATAAGCCCCACTTGCTCTCTGCTAATCACTTCTATTTGTAGAAGCCATAAATTCATGATAGCACCCATGCCTGTCATGGCAGACTGCTTATTGTATCTGATTGTAGACAAAGCCAAAAGGTATTGCCATATCACAGACAACACAAACTTGTAATTGTAAATCTGGATGAACTCTTTAAAACTTTAATCAGCTGATCTCCTTTCTGTAACTGTCCCAAATCCCCACTTTGCTTATGACAGTTAAGCAAACTTAGAAGCTGATTTTCTTAGATAGCATGGGCTCATCACATGGCTCCACATAGTAACTAAAAGCAAAATGAAAGCCTGACATCTGTTCCTTCATTTTGACCCAAAACATCAAGAATAGTCATTGTATGCACCCTTTCTTCTTGATATACCTTAAGTTTCAGGAAGAGCAAAGCTGCAAAGGACAGAATACCCCATAATAAGGACAATTATTATGAGAATGGATTTAATGCTTTGGTAATAAACAGATCGACAATTTAACCACTTATCCCACAACATTGCAGAACCAGAGGTAAAACAGTGTCAGGTAATGATGGTTGAACTGAACCTTCACAAGACTGCTTCATTATGCATACATCTTCTGTTTGACTCTCATGTTGGTAGTCAGAAGACACACTTTGAGTTACTCAATCCCTTTATGTGACCCATTCTCCAGTGTGGCCATACTGAATTAATCTCTCTCTGCTTTTTACTATACTTATCACTTAATTTAATACATCAGGAATAAGCAGCCTACACTTCGTTTGCTGGAGCCCAGGGTTTAGATTTGAAATCTCTGATAACAAGAGGCATACTATATTATTCACCATCCTATCAACTTAGCTGCTAGCCTAATAAAACGAGACCTAGTAGCCAATGAAAAGCAAAAACGAAACAAAAACATTATCAATATTCAAGAGCTAAACTTTGCAACTGGCTGCAGGCTAAGATTGAAATGAATTCTTGACTAAAAGCAATGAGATTAGAAAGCAAGGGTAGAACTGATACCATGCAAACATATTTTGTAGAATGAGCCCAAGCCAGAATTACCCAAACACGCATTTCTGAGCTAGCTATTTCTTAATCTTTAGCCCAGGTACAACTGTGACACCAGTAGGAAGGTTCTTACTGATGACAATTTTGATGAAAGTGTTGCCAGCCCCTCTCCCACATAAATATTTTTTTCACATGGGAAATATATTTTACCAGTAGATAAAAAATTTAAGGAGCTGCCAAGATGACTCTGCCTCTAAAGAGACTGTGGTAAAACCACAATGACCTGAGTTCTGACCCACCTACCACATTCAAGATCAAAAGCAGCTACAGGAGTGTGTACCTATATTTCAATACTCGAGAAGTAGAGCTAGGAGGAGCTTGGGGCTCAGTGGTCTGCCAATCTAACCAACCAGAGATCTTCAGTTTCCATGAGAGACCATGTCCAAATGTAATGAGAAAACACACTGAGAAGGACACTTGACATCAACCTTTTCCCTCAGTATGTACCCCTTCAACACACACACATATACACACGTATACATATAAACACACAAATATACACACAAATTAAGATGAATTTATGCAAAGAAGACAGAAAATAAGGCTAAACCCATAAGCTTTCAATTTTGTCATTTTTTCTTATACTTGAGTTAAATAAAACATATTCTTGAAGCTGACTTTCTTGAAACAATATTACCAACAACTGAAAATTTTATTCTAATCAATATTTTCATTAAGAAAACTAAAGGTGCAGGGCAATTCGGTTAGTTTAACTGGCCATGCAATTATCTTCAGTAAGACATCTCTTTTGAAATAGCAACAAGAGTTTCCCTGTTCTTTTAAACTTCACTTTACTCACTTGTGTCTGTTAAGTCTACTCAAGTGACTGATATATTTTTAAAAGTTGTAGTTTTTGGTCTGGAGAGATGGCTCAGAGGTGAAGATCGCTGGCTGTTGTGTCTCCCAAAGGTTCTGAGTTCAATTCCCAGCAACCACATGGTGGCTCACGACCATCTATAATGAGATCTGGTGTCCTCTTCTGGCATATAGGTGTACGTGCAGACAGAACACTGTATACATAATAAATAAATAAATAAATAAATAAATTTTAAAAAAAAGAGTTGTAGTTTTCTACATTGTGGGCAACATTATCTTCTTGACTGAGAAGGAAAAATGTGGACTCTTTTTGAAATAAAACCTTCAGCAAAGTCGTGAGTCTGTCCAGCTCTGTAAAATGTCATTTACTGCCAGGAATTCATGGTGTCCCTAGTAGGAACTGCAATTTCCTGTCTACATCTCCCTACCTCAGTGCAAAGGCATAGTTTCCAGGGAGCAAACCTCAGAGGACTTCAGCACTGGGGGAGCTTTCTACCTCATGACCTAATTATGATGTTTCCTTCTCTAAACTGGAATCATTTTATTCTCATTCTCAAGCTTTATGCTGCACTTTCTCCATGGCTTTACCCTGATGAAAGTTGGCATTATCACAATCCCTATCTTTCCTGCCCTACTCTCCTGAGAAACAGACCGGATTTCTACAACGCCACTCTCTAATGAGAAAGGAAAAAGCCCTAGGCTGTTGACATACTAGGAAGTCTGCTCTATTTTTTGTCTAAGGTTTTTGACCTTTGACAGAACAGTGGATATGGACTATGTAGGAGAGGACACTACAGACATGTAATGTGAGGAACATATTTCTACAGGATGAAGCAAACTGCTCACGACTTGGACTTTAACCAAAAACTGATATTTCTGCAGGCTTACAAAATACAGTGTGAGTTTGGTTGTTGGTGTGTGTGTGTGTGTGTGTGTGTGTGTGTGTGTGTGTGTGCGTGTGTTGAACTTCAGTATATAGAACTGTGGAAATATGCCAGGCAGATGATTCCATTTTGGAAAAACAAGGAAAATGATGGTATTATGTGTAATGTCAGTATTTGGGGAAAAGGGTCAGGAAAGTCAGGAGCTCAAGGCTAGCTTCAGCTAGTCAAGTGTAAAGCTAGCTTGGGCAACACAAGAACGCTGTCTCAAAAATAAATAAACAAAAGCAAGACAAGAATAACCAAAAGGAATAGTATGACACAATTCTGCATAGAGAAAGAACTGGCTAGCTACTTTTAAGACGGAGACTATTCAATAACTAGTGAACATATTTTTCATGAAATTTCATCATGGTGAATTCACTGTGTGGGAGCTACATGGAATGCGGAATAAAATAAAACAGCACCATGAGATCATCCCTCTAATGTAGTAGAATGAAGCAGGCATTAAAAACAACTGAAGTGCACACATAACAATTTGAGGAAGTTGAATGTGCATATGGTAAGAATGGAATGTGCTAGAAAAACAGGGAAGTGCTTGTTCTTTTTCTACAGGCCAAAGTAAAGGTACATGCAAACATTCTAAAATCCAGGTATCTGACTAGGATATTGATTGTTTAGTAAGAGAATTAAATCATGTTTATAGCTATCCAGGTGATCTTACACTGGACAATTAACTAAGTGCTTTGGTCACTTTTATTTTCCCTGACTAAGAATGTTAAAATTCATGAGTTTTAAATTCCCTCATAACATTATGAGCCCAAGATTCTAAGGTATTCTGAGCAATAATAATAGAAATAAAAGTAATTATCCCTGATCTAATTATGGTGTAATTAGGAAGCAGATGATGTTCGAGAGCTAATGGGCTGCTGCTGATTTCCCTACCTGCTGATGGAGCCTGTAGGATGTGCTCACAAATGGATTTTGAGTTTGAATTAGCACAGTGATTACTAGACATTGTTATTCTGTCCCCCACCGTCTGCTAAGTGGCATTCAATTAATCATGTGAAACGCTGACTCATAGGTTACTGAAGTCTTCATTCAGACAAAAATATGTCCATTCAAGTCAGATTCACAGAAATTCTTAATTAAATGTGTGCTCATAGAATGGAACCTATATGAAATAAAGAGGACATTTGGCTTTGCATCCTTCATTGAAGAGTCTATAGTCATGTTTATTCAACACCAATATCTTTATATTGATTTACTTAGAATAATTTTCAAACTTCTAGTGACAATACAGTCTAATGTATTACCGAAAGCTTTGAAGAAGATAAATTTAGTAAATAAGGAAGTCTTTAATAACTAAACAGTACATACCAGGTCAAGTCTTCCAGGAATGTTAGGTATATGGGAGCTCTCAGAAATAATCCTTGTCATAGACTGTGACACACACTTTCACAATGTGTCCTAAGACATATTTGTCAGTAAAGTCATCAACTTGTTCTTTTTTATTTCTTTTTTATTAATTACACTTTATTCACTTTGTATCCCACCCATAAACCCCTCTCTCCTCCCCTCCCAATACCACCTTCCCTCTCCCTTCTCCACGCATGCTCCTCCAAGTCTACTGATAGGAGAGGTCTTCCTCTCCTTCTTTCTGATCCTAGTTTATCACCTCTCATCAGGAGTGGCTGCATTATCTTCCTCTGTGGCCTGGTAAGGCTGCTCCCCCATCCCGGTAAGGTGATCAAAGAGCAGGCCAATCCGTTCATGTCAGAGGCAGTCCCTCTTCCCATTACTGTGGAACCCACTTGGACACTGAACTGACATGAGCTACATTTGTGCAGGGGTGCTAGGTTTTCTCCATGCATGGTACTTGGCTGAAGTATCAGTCTCAGGAAAGACCCCTGTGCTCAGATTTTTTGGTTCTGTTGCTCTCCTTGTGGAGCTCCTGTCCTCTCCCTATCTTACTATTTCCCACATCTTTTGTAAGATTCCATGCACTCTGCCTAAAAGTTGGCCATAAGTCTCAGCATCTGCTTTGATATTCTGCAGGGCAGAGCCTTTCAGAGGACCACTGTGATAGGCTCCTAACTTGTTTCTGGTTTTCTTCTTCTTCTAATGTCCATCTGCTTTGCCTTTCTGGCTGGGGATTGAGCATTTTAGCCAGAGTCCTCCCTCTTCGTTAGTTTCCTTAGGTGTACAGATTTTAGTAGAGTTATCCTATACTATATGTCTATATGAGTGAATATATATGATGTGTGTCTTTCTGCTTCTGGGATAGCTCACTAAGGATGATCTTTTCCAGTTCCCACCATTTACCTGCAAATTTCATGATATCCTTGTTTTTTATTGCTGAATAATATTCCCTTGTGTAGATGTACCACAATTTCTGTATCCATTCCTCAGTTGAGGGGCATCTGCGTTGTTTCCAGCTTCTGGTTATTACAAATAAAGCTGCTACAAACATGGTTGAGCAAATGTCCATATTGTGTACTTAAGCCTCTTTTGGATATATGCCTAGGAGTGGTATAGCTGGATCTTGAGGAAGTGCTTTTCCTAGTTGTCTGAGAGAGCGCTAGATTGACTTCCAGAGTGGTTGTACAAGTTTACATTTCCACCAGCAGTGCAGTAGGGTTCCCCTTTCACCACAACCTCTCCAGCAGGTGTTGTCACTTAAGTTTTTGGTCTTAGCCATTCTGATGGGTGTGAGGTGAAATCTCAGGGTCATTTTGATTTGCATTTCCCTGATGGCTAATGATGTTGAGCATTTCTTTAAGTGTTTCTCTGCCATTAGATATTCCTCTCTCTCGAGTTCTCTGTTTAGCTCTGCTCTCCGTTTTTTAATGGGATTACTTTATTTGTTGCATTTTAACTTCTTGAGTTCTTTATATATACTGGGTATTAGCCCTCTGTCAAATATAGGGTTGGTAAAGATTCTTTCCCAGTCTGTAGGCAGTCCTTTTCTTTTGATGACACTGTCCTTCGCTTTATAGAAGCTTTTCAGTTTCATGAGGTCCCATATATTTATTGTTGATCTTAGAGCCTGTGCTCTTGGTGTTCTGTTCAGGAAGTTGTCTCCTTTGCCAATGAGTTCAAGGCTCTTCCCTACTTTTTCTTCTAACCAATTTAACATGTCTGGTTTTATGTTGAGGTCTTTGATCCACTTGGACTTTAGTTTTGTTCAGGGTGATGAGTATGGATCTATTTGCATTTTTCTTGTTCTTTTTTTTAAGTAGTTATATGTCATCTAATCAAAGCATTGTGGCCCAATATTCCACTTTTCCCCCCACAGATTAGCAATAACAGTCTCCTTTCTGTTCTCATTTCTTGCCAAGGGGAGGAGGTAAGTGGGACTTTATACCCCATGTATAGAACATTCAACTCACTGGACTAAACATTTCCAGATAATGACAAGTCAAAAAAGGGGTGACATGGTCATATTGAGTCAAATCTTATCTGGACCTCTTCAGTAAGTCCCCTGAGCATCAGCCTCAGTGTCCTCACTGACAAAAAGTGTTCTGTGGAGCATACTGTTCTCTTGTGGCAGTAATAAATAATTGATTTCCCATGCTTAGTTCAAAAACACATATAGTCTACAAAGGGTCCCACTGGAGGAGGTAAATGGTTTCATGAAGAAAAACAAATTATATTTTCTCTTCTCAAGTGAAGACCATCCATTTTAAAAGAAACTTTTACATAATCATTACTAAAAAATATAGCTTTCATTTTTTTTTTTGCTTTGCCACAAGAACTATCTTTTATTTGTTCAAACTCATAGGGATTAGTCGTAGTTTCTCCTCATACCATAATAACAAATCTGTCTTGGGGTATGCCTTCCCAGGGTCAACATAATAAAGACAATGTGTTAGGCCTTTCACCCCATGGGAATACAAGCTCGGTCAGAAAATAATAACTTTCCTAGTCTTAGGCTATAAGGAAAAAATATCTAGTTAAATAAAAAATGTCTAGAGCCACCTTGTAAATGTCCAGATCAATCATTTTTACCATGCCTTGGGTATTGAAAAATTCATGATAGTGGCTGACCCTGGGTGTCTGGATCCTTTAAAGTACAATTTTCTTTATTGGTGAGCCAGCATGCCATCTATCAGACATAGGTGTGTCCATATACACAGTAAAGTTGTTACCATATGATTTTGTTTACATGTGTGGTTCAAATCTTTAAACAGCAATATAAGATGGTAGAACTTCCCTCCTATTTAAAATTATAGTACTGACCAGTCTACTTACAGATATACGCCTTGGGGCATACTGCACCAACAGCTACAAACCACAAGAGGAAGAAAAGTGGGCTGTGCGATGTAGCTCAGTCTCACATGAGAAGCTCACAGCTTAACCCTCAGTACCAATCAATGCATACAGCTGCAGATTTCAGCAATGGAAGACACTGAGTATAACAGTAAACAGAGCATTTAGGTAAAAAAAAGTTTTAATTACAATTGTTGGTTGTATTAAAATGACAGAGTGGTGAAAAGTTACAGAGATATTGGCTGGGCTTTCTCTAGAACAACATATTACATGTGTGTGTTTCACAGGTGTGGGAGGGCCAGGACACAGACGAAGGGTATTTTAGACAGTCTGCATGGATTACCATCTCAGGGGCTGACAATTGAGAGGTTAGTGTATGTGTTTTGACCTAAAGCAATCCTTTTTTTTTTTCGCTTGAGTCAAGAAACTATAAAAAGTTTGTGTGTATCTAAAGAGTCAAAGCTGTATTTACTTGTATACTACATGAATTCAAATAAAAACTATATTTAAACCCCCTGTTTGAGGAAGTCCTGAGTTCAGCTATTTCGTATCTCAGTAGCTTTCTCTTCAAATGCCAAAGACTCCTGTTTTAGTTATCAGTTCAAACAACTTCACTCTAAGGAATGGCTCAACTGACTCCTGAATTTCGGCTTTCATCTTCTTGGTTTGGTACTGCTTTTGGTGACTGCGTACAACTAGTTTTATTTCTCCTTTGGTGAGGGACATTGAACCATCTCTGTTACATCCCATGACTTACATAATCCCTGAAACTTCCTGAGTTATCACTCTTAGTGCTGTGCAGCAGTGGATCGTGGTTGTCAGCTGCACAGAATTAAGGATCTCCTAGGAGACAAATCTCAGGGCATGTTTGTGAGGCCAAGTCTGGATTCAGTGAGCTGAGGCTGAAGAACTTCACCCTGACAGGGGTGGAGGGAAGCATATCACTTGGGTTGAGGTATGTGTGTGTGTGTGTTTAATATTAGTTACAGTTTATTAACTTTGTATCCCAGCTTACTATTGAGTTCATGTCAGAAATAGTCCCTGTTCCCCTTACTAGGGTACCCACTTGGATACTGGGCTACCACGGGCTACATCCAAGCAGATGTTCTAGGTTATATCCATCCATGGTCCTTGGTTGGAGATTCAGTCTCATAAAAGACCCCTGTGCCCAGATATATTTGGTCCTTGTGGAGCTCCTGTCTTCTACAGGTCATACTGAATCCCCTTTCTTTCATATGATTCCCTGCACTCTGCAGAAGGTTTAAGGACACACACGGTATATACTCACTTATAAGTGCGTACTAGACCTTTAAGATAGGGTAATGATACTAATATCCGTACAAGAAAGAGGACCCAGGAAGAATAAACTCGGAGGGATCCAAGATGGCTGCCATGAGAGGACACTGTGTCTGAGGAGTAGGACAGCAGAAACAACTCAGTGACCAGGAGACTGACTCTGGGACCTAAAACGCCAGCATTTGTGACTGCCAGGTGAGCGGAACGCCTATGGTGAGAAAATCAAGTGGGAAAACCCTAGGGACACCAAGTTATTCCCCGGAAAAATCTCCAGGTGACCAGCGGCTCACAGCTCTGATCTGAAGGAGCAGCTGCGCAGAGTGCCAGCAGCCGCCATACTAGACTAGATCACACAGTCCCCAGGGCAGACTGAGGAGGACACGGGTACTGTTGTGAGTGACCTGCACACTGCGGGTGCACACTGCAAAAACTTCAGTCCATGTGTGAATCCGCGGGTCAATCTGGGAAGGACCCGGGTTCTGCTTCAAACAGCAGGCATACGGCAGGCGCACAACAATCGCCTCCTCATAAACCACCTCAGACTGAGAGGAACTGGGGGACCGTTTTGACCAGACTGCACACTGCGGGCGCACACTGCTCAGGTCTGCCAGCAACCACCTTGGTCCCTGTGTGTGTCCATGGGCCAGACAGAGATGGCCTCGGGCACGATTTCAGACAGGCCTGCTTACAGTGGGTGCACACACCTCGGCAACCACTGCAAACAATCCAGACTCACTGTGTGTGCCCCAAATATCATCTCAGACCTTGGTGCACAGCCCCTGGCCCTGAAGGGGGCGCCAAGTCTCCAGTCCAGAGGAGAGCCCTTAGCAGCAAGCCCAGGGCAGAGCACAGAGCCCCCAGATGACATCTCAAACCGGGACACTCAGCCTATAGCACAGAATGAGGAGCAAAGCTTCCAGACCAGAAGGGTGACCAGCCTGTGCTGCTCAGAGCTTCTAGCACAGAGCACGAAGCTGGGCACACAGAGCCCACAACAGAGTTCAACTGAAACCTCAACACACACTAACAAACCACTGGAACTCCCTGATCTTCTTGAAGAATCCTCCTGTCACAAGAGATTGACAGTTCCAGACTGAAGTTCAGCCTTAAAGCACAAACAGATTCTGGATTATAGATAAACAAATGCCCAGAAATCTGCGAAAGAACTCACAAAACAAAAATCAGGACACCATGGCCCCACCAGAAACACCCAAAAGCAGTGGAGATTTTAATTCAGCGGAGACACAGGAAAATTATGTGAAAGCTATGATTATGCAGATATTGCAGGAACAAAAACAGAGACAAAAAGAGGAAATGAACAAGGCCCTCAAAGAAATGGAGAAGAATTTAACTGCC
>JAQQSO010003202.1:0-13750 GCA_028658305.1 Pachyuromys duprasi
GTAGTTTTGGGTGGCATCTGTGTTCCCTTAAAGACTGCATGACTTCTGCCCAAGCCCTTCTGGCTTTCATAGTTTCTGATCAGAAGTCTGGTGTGAGTCTAATCGGTTTACCTTCATATGTTACTTGACCCTTTTCCCTTGCTGCCTTTAATATTTTTTCTGTGTTTTGTAGGTTTATTGTTTTGACTATGATGTGACGAGAGGTATTTCTTTTCTGGTCTAGTCTATTTGGTGTTCTGTAGGCTTCTTGTATGTTGATGGACATTTCTTTTTTCAAGTTGGGAAAATTTTCTTCTATAATTTTCTTAAAAATATTTTCTGGTCCTTGGAGCCTGGAGTCTTCTTTTTCATCTATTTCAATTATTCGTAGATTTCGTCTTTTAATGGCATCCTTAATTTCTTGGATGTTTTGTGCTTGGGATTTTTCCGATTTTTTATTTTCCTTGAGTGAGGAATCCATTTCAGCCAGCTTATCCTCAGCTCCCCAGATTCTCTCTTCCATCTCTTGTATTCTATTGTTGATGCTTACCTTTGTGGTTCCTGATCTGTTCTCTAAGTTCTCCAGTTCCAGGTTCCTCTCCCTGTGTGTCTTCTTTATAGACTCTCATTCTGTTTTCATGCTTTGTACTGTTTCCTTCAACTGATTGACTGTGTCTCCTATTTTGGATGATTCCTCTCTATTTATCTTTGATTGTTCCTGTATGTGGGCAGTTAATTTCTTCTCCATTTCTTTAAGGCCTTGTTCATTTCCTCTTTTTGTCTTTCCTCTTGTTCCTCCAATATCTGGCACTCACAATGCTGGCGTTTTAGGTCCCAGAGTTCAGTCTCCTGGTCGCTGCGTTGTTTCTGCTCTCCTACTCCTCAGACACAGTGTTCTCTAATGGCAGCCATCTTGGATCCCCCTTTGTTTCTGTTGTTGTTAAGGTCTAGTTTTAATCCATCGTGAACTTCTGGAGGTATATCCATACCTGACCTCAAGCTATTCTGGAGAGCAATAGTAATAAAAACTCCATGGCACTAGCACAGAAATAGGCTGCTTGATCGAAAGAATCAAATCAAAGACCTAGAAATAAACCCACACACCTATGAATACCTGATTTTTGACAAAGAAGCCAAAACCATCCATCCAATGGAAAAACAGAAAACATCTTCAACAAATGGTGCTGTTCTAATTGTATATGTATATGTGGAAAAATGCAAATAGATACATATTTATCACAATGCCTAAAATTCAAGTCCAAGTGGATCAAAGACCTTAACATAAAAGGATATAAACTAAATCTGCTAGAGGAGAAAGTGGGGAAGAGTCTTGAATTCATTGGCACAGGAGACAACTTCCTGACAGAACACAAATAGCACAGGCTATGAGATCAAGAATTAATAAATGGAACTTCACAGAACTGAAAAGCTTCTGGAAAGCAAAGGACACTACTAGAAATAGAATGAAATGGCAGTCTACAGACTTGGAAAATATCTTCACCAACCCTACATCTGACAGATGGCTAAAATCCAGGATATATAGAGAATTCAAGAAACTAAACTCCTTGTGTATCTCCTGTCCTCTCCAGGTCATACTAACTCCCCTTTCATACGATTCCCTGCACTCTGCCCAAGATTCGGTTATGACTCTCAGCATCTGCTTTGATACACTGCTAGGTAGACTCTTTCAGAGGGCCTCTGCTGTAGGCTCTTGTCCTGTTATTTGTTTTCTCCTACTGTCAATGTCCATCCCATTTGTCTTTCTAAGTGAGGACTAATCATATTACCCCAGGTCCTTTTTTTTTGTTTATCTTCTTTAGGTATACAGATTTTAGCAGTTTAATCCTATCTTATAGGTCTAGTACCCACTTATAATTGAGTATGTACTGTGTGTGTCGTTCTACTCCTGGGATACCTAACTCAGGGCACAGGGTTCTTTTATGAGACTGTTTCTTCAACCAAGGACCATGTACGGATATAACCTAGAACCGCTGATCAGATGTAGCACATGGGCACTCAGTATCCAAGTGGGTTTCCCTAGTAAGGGGAACAGGGACTATTTCTGACATGAACTCAATGGCTGACTCTTTGACTCCCAACCCCCAAGGGAGGAGCAGCCTTGCTAGGTCACAGAGGAGGACATTGCAGCCATTCCTGAAGAGACCTGATAAGCTAGGGTCAGATAGAAGGAGAGGAGGACCTTCCCTACCAGTGGACTTGGAAAGGGGCAGGGCGGACATGAGGGAGGGAGTGTGGGGTTGGGAGGGAATGAGGTTGGGGACTATGTAGGGCTGGGACACAAAGTAAACAACCTGTGATTAACATAAAAATAGAAATTATAAGAAAAAACAACAAAAAAGAAGTAAAACTTCAAGACACCAAATAATCCAATTAAAAATGGGATACAGAGCTAAAGAGAGATCTCTCATCAGAGGTATCTAGAGTAGTGGAGAAACACTGAAAGAAATGCTCAACATCCTTAGTCATAAGGGAAATGCAAATCAAAAGGACACTGAGATTTCATCTTACACCCATCAGAATGGCTAAGATTAAAAAAAAAAACACCTCAAGTATCCTTCTTCCAATGTCCATCCTGCTTGTCTTTCTGAGTTAGGATTGATCTTCTTAAACAGGACAGGAGCCTACCACAGAGGGCCTCTGAAAGACTCTACCCATCAGAGTATAAAAGCAGATGCTGAGACTCATAAACAAACATTGTGCAGAGTGGAGGAAATCTTAGGAAAGAAGGGGGAGATAGTAAGCCCTAGAGAGGACAGGAGCTCCACAAGGAGAGCAATAGAACCAAAATATCTGGACACAGGGGTCTCTTCTGAGATTGATACTCCAACCAAGCACCATTCATGGATATAACCTAGAACTCCTGCTCAGATGTAGCCCATGGCAGTTTAGTATCCAGGTGCATTCCCTATTAAGTGGAACAGGGGGTGTCTGTGACATGAACTCATGGGCTGGCTCTTTGACCACCATCCCCTCTTGAGAGGGGAGCAGCCTTGCCAGGGTACAGAGGAGGACAATGTAGCCTGTCCTGATGAGACCTGATAAGCTAGGGTCACATGGAAGGGGTAGAAGACCTCCACTATCAGTGGACTTGGAGAGGGGCATGGGAGGAGATGAGAGATGGAGGGTAGGATTGGGAGGGACTGAGAGAGGACACTACAGCTGGGATACAAAGTGAATAAACTGCAGTTAATATAAAATATTAAAATTTAACATAACAAAACTCAAGCGTCATCAGGACTGCTTGTATCCTCTTCCTCTATGGCCTGAGAAGGTCACCCCACCAGGTGGAAGGGATCAAAGAACAGACTATATAGTGGATGTCAGAGACAGTCCCTGTTCACCTTATTAGAGAGACACATGTGTAGACTGTGCTGACTACATCTAAGCAGCGGTTTATGTCCTCTCAAAGAATGTCCTTGGTTGGTACACCAATTTTGGCAGGCCCCCATGGCCCAGATTTGTTTGCTCTTGGTCTCCTTGTGGAGCGCCTATCCACTCATGATCTTTCTATTCCCCTACTTTTTTCTAAGACTCTCTGTGCTCTGCTTAAAGTTTGGCTGTGTGTCTTAGCATCTGCTTTCATATCCTGCTGGACTGAGTCTTTCAGAGGACAACTATAAGTAGGCTCCCATCCTATTCTCTCTCTTCAACTTCTATTTGGCTTTGGGTGTCTGTTCTATTTGGCTTTCTGAATGAGAATTGAGGATCCTCCCTATGGTTCTTCTTGTTTTTTATCTTCTTCATGTCTGTGGATAGTATGGTTATTCTGTATTATATGGCTAAAATCTGCTTATTAATGAGGATATACCATGCATATCTTTTTTGTTCTAACTTAACTGACTTTGGATGATATTTTCTAGTTCCATCCAGTTGCCTGCAAATTTCATGATTTCGTTGTTTTTAATAGATGAGTAGTAGTCTATTGTGTAAATGTACCACAGTTTCTTTATCCATTCCTCCATTGAGGGACATCTAGGTTATTTCCTGATTCTGGCTAGTATGAATAAAGTTGCTATGAACATAGCTGAGCAAATGTCCTTGTTGTATGGTGGAGCATCCTTCAGCTGTATGCCCAGGAGAGGTAAAGCTGGATGTTGAGGTAGCAGTATTCCCAATTGCCTGGGAAAGGGCCAGATTGATTTCCAAAGTGGTTTTACAAGTTTGCACTCCCATCAGCAATGGAAGAATGCCCCCTTTCTCCACAGCCTGAACAGCATGTGCTGTTATTTATGTTCCATAACTTAGCCATTCTAATGGGCTGTAAGGTGGAGGAATCTAAGAGTCATTTTGATTTGCATTTCCTTGATGACTGAGAATGTTTCTTCTCCATTTGATATTACTCTATTGAGAATTCTTTGTTTAGCTCTATATGCGATTTTTAGTTGGATTACTTGTTTTTTTGGTGTTTAATTTCTTGTATTCTTTATATATTCTGGATATTAGCCCTTTGTCAGATGTAGGGTTGCTGAAGATCTTTTCCTATTCTGTATGCTGTCATTTCGTTCTGTTGACAGAGTCCTTTGATTTACAGAAACTATTCAGTTTCAGGAGGTCCCATTTATTAATTGTTGATCTAAGTTGCCTGAGTTGTTAGTGTTTTATTCAGGAAGTTGTCTCTTGTGCAAATGAGTTCAAGGCTCTTCCTAACTTTTTCTTCTAATAGACTTAGTATGTCTAGTTTTATGTTGAGATTTTTTATTCACTTAGACTTGAGGTTTTTGATCAATTTAGACTTTAGTTTGTACAGGGTGATAAATATGAATCTATTTGCATTTTCTACATGTAGACATCCAGTTAGATCAGCACTATTTGTTGAAGATGCTATCTTTTTTTCATTGTATAGTGTTGGTTCCTTTGTCACAATCAGGTGTGTATAGATGTGTGGGTTTATTTCTTGGTTTTCAATTTGAGTCCATTTATCTACCAGCTTGTTTCTATGGCAGTATCATATATGGTATTTTCTTTGCATCTAAAAAAATTAAGTATTTTTCATTCACTTTATATCCTGGGTATAGCTCCATCTATCCTCTTCTCCCAGTTCCATCCTCTCCCTTTCACTCCCCCTTACCTATTCCTCAAAAAAGGGGAGCTCCCTTTCCCATCCACCCTATTTCATCAAACTGCAGCAGGACTGAGCATTTCCTCTTCCCCTGTGGCCTAATAAGGCAGTTCCGCTAGGGGGAAGTGATAAAAAAAAAAGCTGGCAAATGAGTCCCTGCCTTATGCAGTCCCCACTTCCCTTACTAGATGACTCACATGAGGCCCATCGGCTACATCTTTGTAGGGGGCCTGGTTCCAGTCCATGCATGGTCCTTGGTTGTTGTTTCAGTCTCAACAAGCCCCTCTGGGCTCTGCTTAGTTGGATCAGTTGTTTTTCTTCTACAACTCCTGTAACTCTCAGTTTCTTTCCTCTTCCCTTCCACTTTTTCACAAGACTCCCTAAGCATTACTCTATTTTGGCTGTAAGTACTGGCATCTGTTTAGAGGCGCTCCTGGGCAATATATCTCAAAACACAATTCTGATTGGCTCCTGTCTGCAAGCTTAACAGAGGATCCTTCATAGTGTCAGGGGTTGGCACTCTCCCTTAGGGTAGGTCTTTGATTTGGCCAAGCATTGGCTGGGCATTTCCTCAATTTCTGCTCTATCTGCTCTTTCTTTTTCCATGCACATATTGTAGGCAGGGAAAATTTGGGATTGAAGTTTTTGCCTGTAGGTTAGAGTTCCCTTCCCACTACTAGGTGGCTAGTCTAGTTAGAAGGTGTCCACTTCTGTCTCTATGACCTCTACCAGTAGGAGTCACTGCTTGAATTCCCCACATATCCTCCCAAGTACTTAAATTGACTTAGGTCTCCATCTTGTCAGAGAGATACCCTCACATTCTATTTCTCTTTTTTCTGCAAGCCATATGTCCTCTTGCCCTCCCTCTCCTCAGGTCTGATCTTCACCCTCTTAACTCTCTGTCCCCCTATCCTACATTGTTCCCTTTCTTTAACCACCACCCCTGTCTACTCTGTCTCTCCTTTCAAGTGAGGTTTATACACTGTCCCTTGGATCCTCCTTAAACCCACATACCTAGAGACACTTGATTTTTGACAAAGGAGCTAAAACCATACAATGGAAAAAAAAACAGCATCTTCAACAAGTGTTGCTGGTCTAAGTGAATGTCTACATGTAGAAAAATACAAATAAATGCATATTTATCTTCCTGTACAAAACTCAAATCCAAGTAGATCAAAGACTTCATTATAATGCCAGAAATATTATGTTTATTAGTAGAGAATGTGTCAAAGAGCCTTGAACCCATTGGCACAGGAGGCAACTTCCTGAACAGAACATCAACAGTTTAGGCTCTAAGATGAACCATTAATAAATGGGACCTCTTGAAATTGGAAAACTTATGTAAGCAAAGGACACTGTCAATAGAGCAAAATGACAGTGTACAGACTAGGAAAAGATCTTTGCCAATCCTTCATCTGACAAATGGCTACTATCCCAAACATATAAAAAACACAGAAAGTAAATAACAACTAACCTACTAAACCAATTAAAAAAAAAACAGGGTAGAGAGCTAAACAGAGAATGCTCAATAAAGAAATATCAAATGGCAAAGAAATATTTAAAGAAATTCTCAATGTCCTTAGTCATCATGGTAATGCAAATCAAAGTGACTCTGAGATTTCATCTGGCACCCACCAGAATGGCTAAGATCAATATCTCAAGTGACAGCACATGTTGTCCAGGATGTGGAGAAAGGGGAACATTTGCCTATTGCTGGTGGGAGTGTAAACTTTTACAGCCACTTTGAAAATCAACCTGGTACTTTCTTCGAAAATTGGGAATAGATTTACCTCAAGGCCCAGCTATACCATTCCTGTGTATATAACCAAAAGATCCTCCAACATACAACAAGATCACTTGCTCTACTCTGTTCATAGCAGCTTTGTTCATAATAGCCAGAATCTGCATACATCCCAGTTGTCTCTCAACTGAAGAATGGATAAAGAAACTGTGGCACATTTACACAATGGGATACTACTCAACTGTTTAAACAATAGAAATCATGAAATTTGCAGCCAAATGTACGGAACTAGAAAAGAGAGTCCTGAGTGAGGTAGCTCAGACCAAGAAAGACACCATGAATTTTTTACTATTGTTGCTCTATTAGTACAGCTTGAGATCATGAATTACCTCCCAGAGATCTTTTATGGTACAGTTTTTTTAAAGATATTCTGTGTTTTTTGTTTTTCCACATGAAGTTGGGAATTGTTCTTTCAAGGTCTGTAAAGATTTGTTTCAGTATTTTGATGGGGATTGTATTGAATCCCCATCTAGATGGCAAGCTGATGATTTTTAACTATGTTGATGTTACAGATCCATGATCATGAGGGATCTTTCCATCTTCTGATATCTCTTTCATTTTCTTTCTTCCAAGACTTGAAGTTTTTTTCTTACAAGTCTTTCACTTGCTTGGTTAGGGTTACAAAAAGATACTTTGTGTGTGTGTGTGTGTGTGTGTGTGTGTGTGTGTGTGTGGCTATTGTGAATAGACTCAAGAAGCAAGCTGGAGTATTCATTCTAATATGTAATGAATATACTTTCAACCAAAATTGATCAGAATAGAAGAGGAAGAACACTACATATTCAACAAAGTAAAATTCTGCCAAGATGATTGATATCTCAATTCTGAACATCTATGCCCCAAATACAAGAGTACCCACAAACGTATAAGAAACATAAATAAAACTTAACCCTCGGGGGAGTCCAAGATTGCTGCAACCAGCACGCAACTTATCTGAATGGCATAGGATCTGAAACTCAGAAATGGGTGAGTGGAGGGGCAGCTGGAGTCGGAACACAGACATTGAGGTTTCCTAGGCTAGACTGGACAAACTGAGTCCTGGGAGAGTTTGGACCCAGGTCACCAATGCCAATGGGCAGCTACGGGGACAGAGAGTGGTGAATATTCAACACTTCCCCTGCACTTCAGCTTGCACCAATCACAGGCCTCCATGCTCATCAAGGCTGCACTGGTTGCTCCAAGCAGGAGCCTCTGTGCTGAGTGAATGAGATGGCAGAAATGGCAGCAGTACAGACCTCCAGGTCTGTGGTGGCTGCAGTGGGCAGCAGCGAACCCTAGCAGGAGCCTCCATGCTCTGTGACTGACACAGCAGAGGAGGTTGCCCCACATATGGGTCTCCCTGTCTGGAAGCCAAACAGTGGACACCACTGAACTGAGAGATCTCCTACACTCTCATTTACTCCTGGGGATACAAATCTGAGAGTAGAGAAGAGGGGGATCCCTTGTGCTTTCTGATTAGGCCTGCAAGGAAGTGAGTGCACCTCCAAGTGAGTGTTTGCAGAGCCCAGATCCAGGGTCCCTTTACTCTAGCAGCCAGACATTGGATTCCTCCCACCCACACCCCCAGTGTGGGCAACATAGGGATCCTTTAGAAAGCATTCTCAATATGGAAGTCTCTGTTCTGTGGTCTACCAGTGGAGTCCAGGCAAATAAATCCTGGAGCCCAGACAGATATGAATACCAGAAGGACAGTACAACAGGTCTATAGGCCACTGAGGTATTCAGAGAACCTGCAATTGCTCATTGCATCTGCAAAAAGCACCAGCACCCCCTCCTGTGTTTAAGCTCCAACCGTCCAGGCATCAACACACTCTAGCAACCTGTCCTTCAAGACAATCTCTACACACACACCCATGCTTATGCATATGCACCTGCAATCTTCCTTCCCTAGCTAGAGCTGAAACACCAACATCGACTCTCAAATCAGTGGACTGTTCTCATCTTCCTGAAGAAAACTCCAGACACCAGAGAAAGAAGGACCAAGTCTGAAGTACAGACTCCAGAACAAATAGGCAAGGTTAGAGAGAAGCAGATGGCTAGAAGTCAGCATAAGAACACATCCATCAAAAATCAGAACATCATTGCCTCACAAGCAACACCCCTAAATCAATGGATAATCTAATTCTTCTGAAACACAGGAAAATGATCTCAAATCTATGCTTATCCAGTTATTGGAGGCACACAAAGAAGAAACAAAGTTCGCAAAAATACAGGCAACTACAGCCAAAAAAAAAAAAAAAATAGAAGTACATGTAGAGGCACAAGCAGAAGGATGAAGAGAAGAGAGGAAATGAACCAAAAAAAAAAAAAAGATAGAGACCATCATAGAAAGACAGGAATCCGTATTCAAACAGATGAAGGAAATGGTGCAAAACATGAAAACAGAATTCGAATCTATAAAGAAAAGGCACACAGAGAAAACCGAGGAGCTAAAGAATTTAGAGAAAAGATCAGGAACAACAAAACAACAGAATTCAAGAGATAAAAGAGAGATTCCCAGGCACAGAAAATAGAGTTGAAGAAATCCATATATTTCTCAAAGAAAAAGTAAAATCAGAAAAGTTTCAAACACAAAACATACAAGAAATCAAGGACTCCATGCAAGCAAAAAAAAATCTAAAAATAATAGGAATGCATGAAAAAGAAGATTCCAGACTTGAATATCCAGAAAATATTTTCCAGAAAATCATACAAGAAAATTTCCCCAACTAAAAGAAAGAGATGTCCATAAACATACAAGAGGCCTACAGAACACCAAATAGACTAGACCAGAAAAGAAACTCTTCACATCACATAATAGTCAAAACACTAAGCCTACAGAAAAAATAAAACATATTAAAAACCGCAAGGGGAAGAGTATAAGTAACATATAAAGGTAGAACTATCAGAATCACACCAGACTTCTCAGCAGAAACAATGAAAGCCAGAAGGGCCTGGGCAGATGTCATGCAGACACTAATAGACCAGAGATGGCAACCTAGACTCCTATACTCAATAAAGCTTTCAATCAGCATAGATGGAGAAAACAAAATATTCAATGACAAAACTAAACTTAAACAATATCTACACAGCAGCCCAGACCTACAGAAAATACTAGAAGGAAAGCTCCAATCCAATGAATTCAAGTACATCCAAGAAAACACAGGATGTAGATAACTTCACAACAAAGGTAAAAGAAAACAAGTAGAGAAACACAGTAATACCACCAACTCCACAATAGAAGGAACCAGAGTTCCAGGCCAGCCAGGGTACATAGTGAGGTCTTGCTTCAAAAAACCAACCAACCAGCTAATCAAAAAAGTGGGTATGGTGACACACCTTTAATTCCAGTACTCAGGAGGTGGAGGCAGGATCTCAGTGAGATCAAGGCCATCTTGGTCTACATACTGAATTCTGGAACAGCCATGAGAAGATAATAGGGAAATAATGGCACTTACAGAGGTCCTAAATCAACTGGACCTAATAGATGTCTATGAAAAATTTCACCCAAACTAAAAAAAATTATACCTTCTTTTCAGTATCTCATGAAACCTTCTCAAAAATTGACCATACAGAGAGGCACAAAGCAAGCCTCAACAGATACAAGAAGATTAAAGTAATCCCTTGGATCTTATCAGACCATGGCCTAAAGTAGACCTCAACAACCACAGATATAACAAAAAGCCTACATACACATGGAAACAAAACAACTCTCTACTCAATGACAACTTGGTCAAGGAAGAAATGAAAAAAGAAATTACAGACTTCCTAAAATTCAATGAAAATGAAGGCATAACTTACCCAAACTTATGGGACACAAAGAAAGCAGTGCTAAGAGTAAAGTCAATAGCACTAAGTGCCTCCAAAAGAAGTTTGAGTCAGTTCATACAAGCAAATTAAGGGCACACCTAAAATCCTTAGTAGAAAAAGGAGACACACCCAAGAGGAGTAGATGATTGGCAATAATCAAACTCAGAGCTGAAGTCAATGAATTAGAAATAAAGAAAACAATTCAAAGAATTAATGAGACCAAGAGCTGGTTCTTTGGGATAATATACAACATAGACAAACTGTTAGGCAAATTAACTAAAACAGAGAGAACATATCCAAATCAGCAAAATAAGAAATGGAAAGGGTGGCATAATGATACCCATTTGTTTGGGGGAAATGCAAACAATCATTAGGTCTTATCACAAAAGTCCATATGTTACAAATTTTGAAAATCTAGATGAAATGGACAATTTTCTTGACAGATTCCACTTGCCAAAATTAAATAAAGATCAGTTAAATAGATTACATAGTCCTATATCCCCCAAGGAAATAGAAAAGTCATCGAAATCTCCCTTCCAAAAGTAAAAAATAAAACATAAAGGCCAGAGCCAGATGTTTTCAGTACAGAATTCTACCAGACCTTCAAAGAACTAACTCCAACTCTCTTCAAACTATTCCACAAAACAGAAACAGAAAGAACACGACAAAACTCATTCTATGATGCTACAGTCACCTAAATACCTAAATTACACAAAGGTCCAACAAATAAAGAGAACTTCAGACCTATATCTCTTATGAACTTTGATACAAAAAATAATCAATAAAATACTCGCAAACTGAATCAAAGAATACATAAAAGATATAATCCACCATGACCAGTAGGCTTCTTCAAAGGCATCCTGGCGGTTCAGTATATGGAAATCCATCAATGTAATCCACCATATAAAAACCTGAAAGAGAAAAATGACATGATTATCTCCGTAGATGCTGAAAAAGTATCTGACAAAATCCAACACCCATTCATGTTTAAAGTCGTGGAAAGACCAGGGATACCAGCACATATCTAAACATAGTAAAGATAATATACAGCAAGCCCACAGCCAACATCAAACTAAACAGAGAGAAATTTAAAACAATCACACTGAATTCTGGTACAAGGCAAGACTGCCCACTCTCTCCATATCTCTTCAACACAGTACTTAAAGTCCTAGATAGAGCAATAAGACAACTAAAGAAGATCAAGGGGATACATATGAGAAAGGAAGTGGACAAAGTATCACTATTTGCAGATTATATGATAGTATATGTAATTCACCCCAATAATTCAACCAGAGAACTCCTTTAACTGATAAATACATTCATCAATGTGGCTGGACACAGAACTAACATAAAAAAAAATCAGGAGTCCTCCCATACACAAAAGACAAAATGGCGGGGGATCCAAGATGCCTGCCACAAGAGGACACTGTGTCGGAGGAGTAGGACAGCAGAAACAACGCAGTGACCAGGAGACTGAACTCTGGGACCTAAAACGCCAGCATTTGTGATTGCCAGGTGAGCGGAACTCCTACAGTGAGAAAATCAAGTGGGAAAACCCTAGGGACACCCAGTTATTCCCCGGAAAAATCTCCAGGTGACTGGTGGCACACAGCTCTGATCTGGACGAGTGGCCACGGTGGGCGCCCATAGCCATAATAGGAAGGGTCACACAGTCTCCCAGGCAGAGTGAGGAGGAACTGGGTACCATTTTCACTGACCTGCACACTGCAGGCACACACTACTGGATCCGCCAGCAAAAACCTTAGTCCGTGTGTGAGTCCCTGGGCAAGTCTGGAAAGGACCCGGGTTCTGCTTCAACCCATGGGCATACGGCAGGCGCACACTGATCGCCTCTGCAGGAACCACTTCAGACTGAGAGGGACAGGGGACCGTTTTGACCAGACCGCACACTGAGGGTGCACACTGCTTGGGACCGGCAGCAAAAACCTCAGTCCATATGTGTGTCCACAGGCAAGACAGAGAAGGCCTCAGGCACCATTTCAGACAGGCCTGCATACAGCAGGTGCACACTGCTTGGCAACGCCTGCAACCAACACAAAACCACTGTGTGTGCTCCAAATATCATCTCAGATCGTGTGCGCAGCCCCTGGCCCAGAAGGGGGCACCAAATCTCCAGTCCAGGGGAGAGCCCTTAGCAGCAAGTCCAGGGAGTAGCACTTAGCCCCCAGCTGACATCTCAAACCAGCACACTCAGACTCTAGCACAGAATGAGGAGTGACCAGCCTGCAGTGCTCACAGCTTCTAGCACAGAACACAAAGTCGGGCACACAGAGCCCACAACAGAGTTCAACTGAGACAACAACACACACTAACAAACCTCTGGAAATTCCTGATCTTCTTGAAGAATACTCCTGACACAAGAGATTGACAGTTTCAGGCTGAAGTACAGCCTTAAAGCACAAACAGCTCCTTGATTATATATAAACAAATGCCCAGAAATCAGTGAAGGAACTCACCCAACAAAAATCAGGACACCATGGCCCCACCAGAAACACCCAAAAGCAGTGGAGATCTTAATTCAGTGGAGACACCAGAAAATTATGTTAAAGCTTTGATTATGCAGATATTGGAGGAACAAAAGGTGAGAAAAAAAGAGAAAATGAACAAGGCCCTCAAAGAAATGGAGAAGAAATTAACTGCCCACATAGAGGAATAATTAAAGATAAACAGAGAGGAAACAACCAAAATAGGAGACACAGACAATCAGTTGAAGGAAACGGTACAAAGCATGCAAACGGAATTAGAATCTATAAAGAAGACACAAAGGGAGAAGAACCTGGAACTGGAGATCACAGAGACAAGATCAGGAACCACAAAGGTAAGCATCAACAATAGAATACAAGAGGTGGAAGAGAGAATCTCGGGAGCTGAGGATAAGCTGGCTGAAATGGATTCCTCACTCAAGGAAAATAAAAAAATCGGAAAAAGCCCAAGCACAAAACATCCAAGATATTACGGATGCCATCAAAAGACGAAACCTAAGAATAATTGGAATAGATGAAAAAGAAGATTCCAGGCTCCAAGGACCGGAAAATATTTTAAAGAAAATCATTGAAGAAAATTTTCCCAACTTGAAAAAA
>JAQQSO010003203.1:0-13749 GCA_028658305.1 Pachyuromys duprasi
AGGGGGGAGGGGGCTACGCCTGGGATTCAAAGTACCCAACCTGTGATTGAGATAAAAATAAATAAATTAAAAAAAAAAAACAAACCAAAAAAACAAAGCATATTCCCACACAAGAATCCTGTATAACACATCCACCCCCTGAGCAAATGCAGGTGCTGTTCTGCTCCTTTTCTTGTTAAAGAGACTGAAATTCATGTTTTTAAGACAATTAAACAGTCTTGCCAGGGAGTGATACATGTGGAACAAGGATTCAGATTTTCTGACTGTTAACCTTTATTCATGTTTTGTAATCACCCAGGAAACTTGGATAAAAAGATATGCCAAGGATTTTAAATCATGCCAGTAGTGGTTTCCCGATTTTTAAATATCCTATCATTTTTTTCTTCCTGCTAAATTTGACAGAATAACTGGACAAATAATTGCAAATGCCCAAAAGTAAAAGGTACTTCAAAAATAGCAGCACGTATGAGCTTCGAAACAAAAGCAAGAATGTAGCAAAAACACCAGAAAACTACCAGAAGAAAATAGACACATCATCTACATTGAGAAAGAGCAAGAAAACAAAGCATCCTCCTTGAAAGCCACAGAGACTTTAAGTAACACTTTAAGTAAGTACTGTACATGGTAAGGAAATTCTCCACACAGTCCAGTTCAATGATGAAAACGCTTCGGGGCTTAATGGTTTTCTGTTGGCTTCCTATGAGCATAGGCCAGGCACTAGGACCACTGACAGAGAAAGGGCAGTCTAAGTAAGTGCATTTTCCTTTCTGCTTTCTTTTTTTATTATTAAGTAATTCAATTTACATCTTGGTCATAGGACCCTCCCTCCTCTCAGTCCCACCCTCCCTTTTGCATCCCCTCTTCCCTGTTCCTCAGAATGGGTAGCACTCCTATTCAGACACCCCATCTCATCAATCACATGAGGACTGAGTTCCCTGTGGCTGTGTAGGGAAGTCCCAATCAGGAGGAAGTAATCAAAAGAGCAGACAACATAGTCTGTGTGAGAGGTATTCCCACTCCTCTAACTATAGGCAGACATGAAGCCTAAAATGTCCACCAGAATTATCTTCTTGGGGGTCTGAGAATTTTCAAAATGAGTACGAAGTATTACTTTCTCCCTGTCCTCTTGCCACCTTATAGAGAGTGTCCTGGAAAGAATAGGAAGAGAATCTGGATGAAAGTGGGAGAAGACATAGGAACAAGACTTCAAAAGCTGCTGATGCTCCAGTTCTTTGTATTTATTTATGAACCAACAAGAAAGGTCCTGAGCTGAGAAGAGCTATCCTGGATCATTTTTATCTTCTAGCATGTAAGAGAAGCTTTCTTATTAACATAGGTAATGAAACGGTAGTATGACTAAATCCCATGAAAATGCATGAATAATTTGAAAAACTTAAGTAACCAAAGAGCAAAATATAATAAATGGTTTCCAGAACTACAAGCTCACAAAATTCTAGCCCCATAGTATTCTTTTCCCTTCAAAAAAGGGTTCAAATAAAGCTGCTATGAGCATAGTTGATCAAATGTCCTTGTTGAATGGTGGAGCATAGTTCGGGTATATGCCCAGGACTGATATAGCTGGATCTAGAGGTAGCACTATTCCAGATTTTCTGAGAAAGTGCCAGACTGATTTCCAAAGCATGCAGACCAACAGAGCCAAAAATGTGGACTGAGGGAGTCCTAAAGAGGTTGATGAATCAACCAAGGACCGTTCATGGAGAGGACCTTGACACCCTGCTCAGATGTAGCCCTTGGCCAACTCAGTCTCCATGTGGGTTCCCTAGTAAGGAGAACAGGGGCTGTTTCTGACATGGACTCAGTGGCTGGCTCTTTGATCACCTTCCCCTGGGGAGTGCAGCCTTGCCAGACCACAGAGGAAGAGGATGCAACCAATCCTGATGAGACTTGATAAGCTAGGGTCAGATAGAAGGGGAGGAGGACCTCCCCTATCAGTGAACTAGAGGAAGGGCATAGTGGGAGGAAGAAGAGGGAGGGTGGGACTGGGAGGAGATGAGGGAGAGGCCACAGCCGGGATACAAAGTGAATACATTGTAATAAATAATAATAATAAAGAAAAATTTGTAAGGGTTCAAATACTAGTAAGAAAGCAAGAGAAGAAAAAAGAGTAAAACATAAAGCAAATTGGGAAGCTCACAAAAAAGAAATGATTAGAAAATGAAAACTGTGGAAAGATGAAACCAACATAAGGAAAGAGCATCAATAAAGTTAGCATTATAAATGAAGACTAAATTTGGAAACACAAAAACAGATAAGCACAGTAGATAATGTTTAAAAAGAAACTGAAAGTACACACACACACACACATACAAAGTTTCAAAATCCTGAGAAATAAAAAAAAAACATGTAATCTGTTTTCAAGGATGAAAGAGGTATAGGAGATAAGCAGAAACAACTTGTCACATTGTGACAGGTGTCTCGGAAACAAACAAAGAGGATGATGCTTACTGGGCTCAGGAAAACTTCTGTAAGTTTAAAAGAGTAAAACAAAAAGTTTGAAACTGCATGATGAGAAGTACATGACATGTGTTGGAAGAAATCACAGAGAGTGTTAGTATGTTCTAATAAAATAATTGGACTTCAAATGAAAGAATAGTACATGTCCTGAGTATCTAGTCCTCTGGTGCAAAATCAATGTTGAAAAACAAAAACAAAACAGGTTGACTTTAATGTTCCTGAACTCAAGTCAACGAATCAACAGACTTTGCTATGGAAAAAACACAATATCCAGCCAAAGGCACTTCCAGCAATCTGTAGAAGGAAGCCTGTGGAGAACAGCGTGCAACAGAATCAACCTATTCTTTCCACAAAACTAGGTATTAGGGTTTCTCAAAGACAGCTACAGAAGCCAAATGCTGGAGAAACTGTAACACTGGATCTGTTAGTGAGTATGGAATATGTAATTATTAGGACTAATAATTAGTAGGACTAAGAAAAAATAAGATGGTCATAGTATAAAAAGTGCAGTGTTTGGTGGATACAGTGTGACTCAAAACGCACTAGGGAGAATCAAAGAGTGAATGTCTAAAAAGGGTAGTGGTCTCACCAATGGTTTGGGGGTATAGCCTCTAAGTAAACAGGTGTTTTCTTTTTATTTCTTTCAGTTGAGATTATAATAAAATGAAGCCTTTCACCTTACTCTTCTTGCCTCCAAGCCCTCTCATATACCCCTCCTCTTTCTCTTTACACTTCATGGCCTCAGTTTTCCTAAAAACACATTAATGAACTTGAAGATGTCTAGTAGGGAAGAAAAAAGAGAGATTGGATGAGAAAGAGGTGACTCCACAAGAGAACAAACATGCAGAATAGACTTTATATAAATAACATGAAAGCAAAAAACCAAAGGCTAAACATACTGATATGTATCCACATATCAATAAATAAAACTGAGATTCATTTACAAAAGGAAAAATCATCACACAGGCTAACAAAGAAACTATGTCTCATAATAATATCATTATTTTGAGGGTGTCATGTTTGTAGTACAGTGAGAGTAGGACTGTAAATTCCTCCCAAATTCAGGTTTAAAAAGGGAAAATACTGATTCAGAACTTGCCAGAGACACTCAAAAAAAATCACTGACTAGAATAACCCTAATTTATTATACAGACAATTTAAACACAAAAACAAAATCTATAAATGTTTACTATTGTCGGGTAGCATTAGACATCATGCCAATGTCAAGTGGAAAACAAGACATGAAAGTGAAAGGATGACAGCTTGGGATATTGCAGAAAAAAGACCTATAAATGGGTAAATGTGGTTATAATACAAAATATTCTTGTATAGAAGTGTCACTATGAACACCCTGCATTCTAGTGTCTTTGGTGTGGGAAGGTACTCTGCAGTCTACCAAAAGAGAAACCTGGACACCAACCCAGCCATAAAATATTCAACCAACAATCTGTCCTACCTGCCAAATGTGCTGGGACAATGGTGGCACAGAACTTTTGATAGTGGACAACCAATGTCTAGAATAACTTGGGAACCATGCCAAAATTGGGAGCTCATGTCCTACGTTGCCTGGATGTTGAGGAACCGGATACTGGATAGGCCAGAGATCTAGAGAACCAAATACAACTGTCAAGAAGAAGGAGTGAGTAGAAGAAGAGTCAAAAAACTAGAACAAGGTGGAGGAAGAGGAGCAAGAGGAGGAGGGGGAGAAAGACCAATGAAATGATTCCTAATGATATTCTGCTATGCTCAGACCAGTGCCTTATCCAGTTCTCATCAGTGAGGCCCCCTTCGGCAGCAGATGTGGGTGAAGAGACCCACAGACAGACCTTATGCAGAGAGAGAGAGAGAAAGAGTCTAAATTGGAGGTCACCATTGGGCCCCTCTTCTTAGAGCTTGGAAAATGCCAGAGAGGATAGATTGTAGGGGTCAGAGGTGTCAAGGACACTATAAGAACATGGCCCACTGAGTCAACTAAGCGGGAACTATGTGGACTCACTGTGGCAAACATGGGGCATTCATGTGTCTGCACCAGGTACCTGGCATATGTTTTGGGTAATAGCTTGATGTTTTGTAGGATTTCTAAGAGTAGAAACAGATGTATCTCTGACTTTTTTTTTTTTTTTTTTGCCTGCTCTAGGGACTCTACCTCCTACTGGGTTGCCTTGTCCAGCCTCCATAGGAGGCCTTTCCCCTTGTATTATCATATCTTTTGTGCAGTGCTAATCCTTAATTTGTACAACAAATCCCTTAATTTGTTAAAACACTAATACAAAAGTGGGCTGGGAAGAGAGCTCAGTTGGTAAGTGCTTGCTGTGAAAACAGGAAGTTCTGAGTTCAAAGACCAGAACTTCTGAAAGAGAAAAGTGATGACTCATAAGTGTAATCTCATTGCCAGGGAGGCAAAGACAGGCAGAGCCTGGAGGCTTATCTGGCAACCCAATCAAGGCATGTGGGATATCTTGTCTCAAAGAAAGAAAGGAAAGGAAAGGAAAGGAAAGGAAAGGAAAGGAAAGGAAAGGAAAGGAAAGGAAAGGAAAGGAAAGGAAAGGAAAGGAAAGGAAAGGAAAGGAAAGGAAAGGAAAGGAAAGGAAAGGAAAGGAAAGAAAAGAAAAGAAAAGATAATAGCACCAAGAAGAGAAACAACAAAGGTTGACCTTTGCTCTTTACATGCACATGTGTACATACATGCCTCCATGTACACACACACACATGTCTGTATTTGTGCAGAAAATGAGTAAAAATTGTGAAAAGACCCAGATGCGATATCACTACATACCTGATAGAATGACAAAGTTAAACCCACGAAGTGCTCCTGGTAATACAGAGGATGGGAACGTATATATTGTTGGAATATGAATGAGTAATAAATGCTTTTTAAAAGTATGTAATTTCTTAAAATATTAAGCACACTGCTACCATATAATTCAGCTGTCGCACTAATAAATGTTTACATAAAAGAAATGAAAATATGCTTAGACAAACATCAATAAGAAAAGTGCAATTTATAGTAAATAAAAACTAGAAATAATTGGAATATGAATCAAGAGGGGGTGGGTAAAAATATTTAGCAGCCGTGCAATGGAATATCATTTGGAGTGAGAAGGAATAGTTGATTAATAAATACTACATTACAGATGAAACTTCAAAAATTAATGCTGAGTGAAAGAAACCAGATATTCTTCCATCAAAGTGTAAATAATGCATGATTCAATTAATAGAAACGGTTAGTAAATTCAGCTAATATATATTAACAGAAAATGGTGGTATTTCCTGAAGGCAGAGTAGTTGGGAGACAGTGAAGGGAAGGATGCAGAAAGCATACAGACCACAAAGGAGCAGGGGAAAATGGCTGGACTTATTGATACTATAAGGCAACTACTATACAGGTAGAGGTCATAGTGTAAGCATACCCTAAAACTTACAAAACTGTGTAAGTTTTGTGAGTGCTAAGTTCACATTGCTTAGTTTTTAATATGTTCCTTGTTACTCAGTAAGCCCTTTAATAAAAATGAGAAAAAGGGTATTCATAAGAGGTGTAAAGCATATGTTATTATCATCTATTTGTGTGTGGCATAAATGACAGTTAATTGGCTCCTAATGTGAATACTTGGGCCAGTCTATGTGTGGAAGTTATCTCTGCTCCAACCCACATGACATAGGGAAATGGAATCATTGGAACAATCCCACCATCCCAATTCCTGTTAAGACTGTTTGCTGGCTCTTCGACCCCCTGGCCCAAGAGGGAGGAGCAGCCTTGCTAGGCCACAGAAGAGGACATTGCAGCCAGTCCTGAAGAGACCTGATAAGCTAGAGTTAGAAGGAAGGGAAGGAGGACATCCCCTATCAGCAGACTTGAAAGGGGGCAGGGAAGACATAAGGGAGGGATGGAAGGGATAGGGAAGGAATGCGGGAGGGGGCTATGGCTGGGATACAAAGTACATAACCTGTGATTAATATTTTTAAAAATGTAAAAAAAAAAAACTGTTTGCTGAATCTATACCCAAAACTGTTGGCCAGAATACCTACAAGGAATGCTCTAGAGTGGACTTCCCTTAAAGATGGCTTCTGGTTCCAGAATGAGTATCCTGTGAGAAATCCCATGGAATATGGCTCTACTTCCAGAAGAGGTACCTTGTTCTGACTCATTTTGTTCATTGAGGCAGATATAAATGATCACCCAACATCAAGGGGAAAAAATACTTGTGCTCTTGATGCAAACAATAATTTCTAAAAGTACAGAAGGGACTGGAAAGGTTTCTGGGATCAGTTTTAGAAAATATAGTGTACCAAACACAATACATAAATGAGCAGTTAAATATACTGTCATAAACTAACATTTCAGAGGCAGGAAAAGTTAATATAAAGACAATGAATAATATTAGAGGCTGGAATGGTGCCTTAATTGCTAGCATTTGTGGTGCACGCAGGAGGAGGTGAATTTGAGGCTTAATGTTCCAGAGGGTTAAAGTCTGTGACCACACTGGAGGGGAATAGGGAAGCAAACTGGCAGTCATGGAGCTCCAACAGTCGCTGAGAGCTTACATCTGATGTACAAGTAGAAGGCACAGAAGGCTAACAAGGAATGTTGTGCATTGGCTTTGAAACCTCCAAGCCAATCTCCAGGGACACACTTCTACCAAAAAGGCTACACTTCCTAATCCTTTAGAATGGTTCCACCAACTGGGGAATGAACATTCAAATATACGAGAATATGAGGACCATTCTCATTCAAACCATCACAGATATGAAGCAACAGGACCTCTCATTCTTTACTAGTAGAAATTCAATATTGTAAAGACAATTTAGAAAATATTTTCATAGTATTTTATAGAATTGAATACACGATTACAACACAATCTGGCAGTCTCAGTGTATTGCACTTTAACTCTAGAGTCCAAATTTACATTCACAATTGTTATCAAAACTTTTAAATCATTAATTTATTTGTTAATTTTATATCCCAATCATAACCCTACACCCTCCTTTCCTCCCACTCACACCCTCCCACACACTTCCCATATACCCTACTCCAGATATTAACCCACGCTGGCACTCAAGTCACATCAGGACTGAGTGCCTCCTCTTTCACTGAGGCAAGGCAAGGCAGCCATACTAGAGAAATGGGTTCAAGATGGAGGCATAATAGAAGTCATACACAGTCCCCAGTCTAATTGTTGGGGGACCCACCAGAGGACCAAGCAGCCCCTCAGATTCAAATGAGTAGGGGTCTCAGGACTAGTCTATGTATGTCCTTTGATTGGTAGTTCAATCTCTATGTTACCAAACATCTGAAGCAATCAAAAACACCCTTCAGTACGTAAATGCATAGTAAGCTGGGATACATCCTCGAATGAAGTCACATTCAGAGCTATGATGGAATAAGGCATTAAACCATAAAACCATGTTGAGGAATTGTCAGTAGATATTACTAAGCAAAATAAACAAAATAAAAGAAGTTATGCATTGTAGAGGCCCAACTATAGGATGTTCCAAAAAAGGCAAACTAAAAAGCCAGTGAAGATGTGGATGATTCTCCAGAAGTTGAGGGAAGAGATAGATCAAAAGGGAGAACAGGCAGGGCATGGTGGCACATGCCTTTAATCCCAGCACTAGAAGGTAGAGACAGACACAACTCTGAGTTTGAGGCAGCATGATGAGCATAGCAAGCCCCATGACAGCCAGGACTACATAGAAAAATACTGTTCCAAAGCAAACAAACAAACAAAAAGGACAGAACATAAACTCTTTAGAATGAAATTCTCACTATAAACTATAATACAGGATGCATTACAAATATCATTATACATTTGTACAAATACACAGAAAATGTCACCAACAGTAGACTCTAATATAATCTATGGACTCTACGTAATAACGTATCAAAGATACTAATAAGGAGAGAGAGAATACATGCATGGAACAAGAGGACACAATGACCCTTTTATCCCATGGATTCTACTTAACTGAGCTTGCTCTTTAACCAGTCGTCTCTCACAGTGTCAAGCCACTGTCTTTCTCCAAGACCCCTTTGTGCAATCAATCCTAGTACCACCTAGGTGCCTCTTGCACACCGCCAAGTTCAGCTGCCAGCACGAGGTACACCCTGACTGTCTCTGGATCACAACTTCTATGTGCTGATGTGACAGAAATACTTCCCAAAAGAGTTTAGCTTTAGTGATGCTGGTTTCTTATTATTCACAACTGATTTATAAGCTCCAGTTAACCAGCAGCATCATGCTTGTCCCAACAAAGCAAAGATTTCACTGTAGTGATTCTTAACTCAAAATACCATATGGATATCCGTGAAAGAGCCTTTGAAGGGCCCTCAACCTTCCCTGTGAAATTTCACAAGCTAAGCCTCGTTTGTCTACACTCCTCTTATCATTCTTATCTTCCAAGTTCTCAAAGAACAGCCCACTGTGCTCTAAGCACTCAATGGCTTTTCCAACTGGAAGTTCAAATGTTACCACACTCCTCCAGAAAGCACATGGCCAGGTCTGTCACATAATACCCAGCAAACTTGGCACCATTTTCTGTCTTAGTTGGGTTTTCTATTGCTGTGATAAAACACTATGACAAAAAGAAACCTGTGGAGGAAAGGTTAATTTCATCTTACACTTCTAACAGTCTAGCACTGGGGGAAGACAGGGCAGGAACTCAAGACAGGAACGTGGAGGCAGGAGCTGAAGCAGGAGATGGAGCAGTGGTTCTCGACCTTTCTAATGCTGTAACCCTTTAATAATGTTTTTTGTCTTGTGATGACCCCCAACCATACAATTATTTTTGTTGTTACTTCATAATTGAAACTTTGCTACTCTTGTGAACTGTAGTGTGTTTTCTGATGGTCTTTGGGAGGTTGCAATTCACATGTTCAGAGCCACTGCCACAGAGCAATGCTGCCTTCCTATAGTCTACAAAGCCCTGGAGTGGCCCCATCCATCTGAACTGAACACTCAGACATCATCAATTAAAAAAAATTCACCACAGATTTGCCTACATGACAGTCTGGTGGATGCATTTTTCTCTACCGAGGTATCTTCCTGCCACATGAACCTAGCTTATATGAAGTTGTCATAAAACTAGCCAGCAGAGTTACTGTAAGTATGTCAGGGACAGCTAATCATAAAGAGAGACATATTAGCAGGTATTAAAATGCATAAGGCGTTCTAAAAGGGCTGGAGAGATGGCTCGGTCATCAAGAGTGTATCCTGCTTTTTCAGAGGATCTAAGTTCATTTCCCAGCACCCGTATCAAGCAGCTCACCTATAATTCCATCTCCAAGGAAATCAACCATCTCCAGCCTTCATAAGCAATTTTGCTCATGCACACGTGTGCATACCCACACCCTGTTTTTATTATTATCATTTATTACAGTTTATTCATTTTGTATCCTGGCTGTGACCCCCTCCCTCATCTCCTCCCATTCCCACCCTCCCTGCCTCTTCTCCCCCTCTGACTCTATCCCAGTCCACTGATAGCGGAGGACCTCTTCCCCTTCCATCTCACCCTAGCCTATCAGGTCTCATCACTGCTGGCTGTATTGTCTTCCTCTGTGTCTTGGCAAGGCTGCACCCCCCAGGGGAAGTTGATCAGAGAGCCAGCCACTGAGTTCATGTCAGAGAAAGCCTGTGCTCCTCTTATTAGGGACCCTACACACACACTCTTAAACATAATAAAAACAAATCTTGATTTTTAAAAAATGTATGTGTTCTTTCCTAATGGATGGAGAGATTTATTTTGGCTTATGGCTTTAAGCATAGTACATCACATTGGAGAAGGCATGCTGGGTGGAACAGAACACTGAGTCATGGCAGGGTCATGAAGAGGAGCAGTGGAAACCCATGTGTACCTGATTATAGTCATCAAGTAGATCATTTGAAGACACTAACATCATCTCATTTATTAAAAACTTGTAAAAAAATAAAGAAAAATTTTTCTTTACTATATACTTTGTACATAATCAAAGAGTTGATAATGGAGAACTTTTCATTACAGAAATATAGCAGCTACAAAGGAGGAAAGGGATAACTGAAATGACATATCCTCATTTTTAGACTTTAATAAAATATGGGGCTAGGCCTTGGTCATCAGAAGCAGTTACATCTCAGGAACAGTCAGCAATGTTTGCTCTAATGATGAATGCGCCTGACATCTATGAAATAGTTTTTCCAAAGTGATCCAATCTAAATTCTATCAAGCCTCCAGCTCTAACAGCCAATTTAATGGAAATTCTGGGATCAGAGAAATGTGTTAAATGATGTCACCGAAATTCAGTCATTCCTAAGTATTACAATAATTCACAATACAAATGACCCACTGGTTTTTTTAACATTGCAAGAAAAAGGAGGTCATATTATGTAGACAGGAAAAGAAGAAAAAAATGCACTGACCAATCTCAACAAATACTTTAGTTTAATTCTGACTTGAGTCAATAAACTATGAAATCATGAGACAATTAGGAAAACATAAACACAGCAGGGTATGTCATTAAACAAAGAAAGTAGTTTAAAGTTTTAGCTCTACTGAACTTATTATTTCTTTTCCTTAACTATAGAAAAGTTCGCAGCAAAATATTTTGAGTAAGAATCATAAAACATCTAAAATTTATATCCAAATATTTTATAGGTGGAGTCAGAGGATGTACATTTAGGTTAACCATGAAACAAGTGCAGGCGTGAACTGGCCATTGTTCATGATGAAAGAAGAAAATAAAGTTTAACTGGGTATGTAATTATACCCTAGCCTCAGTACCAGGTATTTTGGGTTTTCCTGTGGCACTCTAATGAATCGCCATTGGTACATATAAAGAGATTCCTCTCCAAAGAGAGAGATGATTGCATTCAGCCTGTCAACCAAGATTTCAGAAGCCACAAATCCTAGCAGATACGTATAGAACGTGCATATATATATATGAGCACTGATCACAGAGAAAGACAATGCAGGTACTCCTGATGAGAACATATAGATTAAGATCAGAAAGAAGGGGAGGATGACCTCCCCTATCAGTGGCCTGGAGGAGGGGCAAGAGTGAGAAGGGGAGTGGAGGGTAGGATTGGGAAGGGAGGAGGGAGGGAGCTACAGGGGGGATACAATGTGAATAAATTATAATTAATAAAAATTAAAATGAAAAATAAATAAATTTATAAAAGAATGCAAAAAAATATGAAACATATCTGTATAATAAGACTTCTGAGCACAGTGTAGAGAACTGGGTTCCAGTTATTTTTTCTCTCTGCAAGACTGTGCACAGAGGCAACATGTGCAAGAGGGCTTGTGTAGGGGAGAGCCAAAGCTGAAAATTATTCAGTAGTTAGGTGTCTGAGACATTTGCCTGAAGTAATTGTGAAACCAGCCTATATCTGTGATGTGAGCGGTGCAACTGATGTACTCTTCATTATTCACACTGGGATATTTTCAAGTCCATTTGATTAAATACTGCTCATGACAGTTGAAATTGAGCAACACTTGAGCTTTGGAGTTTGACGAACATCATACTCATGGGAAAAATATCAACAGCATTTTCTGACTACAATGCTGTTAATATTATTAACATATAATGCTGTTAATATTAATGCATGTTAATATTATTCTCCCTACCAAAGGAAATAAATAAACCCTGAATCTTGAAAAAGCACCTTTTATTAATATCATTGTTTAAAAACATCCTGTTATTTCAGTGCACAAGACTAGTTGTCCCCACACAGAGTAAAATACAAAAGAATACAGTAGTATAAAATACAAAAGAAGGGTGTACTCAATGTACAGACTACCAACAGACTTCCGTTACATATGGAACACTCAGCAAAGGTACTAAAATGATTTTCGCCTAAGAAATTATTTCCCTTATGTTGTTCTATATGCCATAACTCTCAGGGCAAGGAAATCTTTTAAATGCTATGAACTATCAATGGTATTTCAAAGAGTTGTTTAGAACTTGCTTTTTCTTTAAAATGAACATTCAAGAACAGGCAAATTTAACAACAAAATATCGGGAGGAAGCACAGATCCAGCCAGGGCCTAAATGACAGAGTCCTGACACTGATAAAGCTCAGAGGCCATGCCACTTTAGGACAGTGGTTCTCAGCTTTGTGGGTCACAGACCCTTTGGGGTTGAAGAACCCTTTCACAGAGGTTGCCTAAGACCATCAGAAGCACAGATATTTACCTTAGAGTTCATAATAGCAGCAAATAATAGTTATGAATGGATAACTGATTTTATGGTTGGAGGTCACCACAACACAAGGAGCGTTAGGAAGGTTGAGCACTGCTGCTCTAGGCCCTGGAGCTGCTCATCCTTTCCGTGGGTCTTACATCTGACTCAACAAGACTTGTTTGTTTGGTTTTTTTTCACATCAGTTTTTTTTCACATTGTGTATTTTATTTATATTTAATTACAGCTTATTCACTTTGTATCCCTCCTGTACCCCCCTCCCTCCTCCCCTCCCAATTCCACCCTCCCTCCATCTTCTCCACCAGTGCCCCTCCCCCACTACACTGATAAGGGAGATCCTCCTTCCCTTCCCTCTGATCCTAGTAGCCCATGGCAGTTCAGTGTCCAAGTGGGTTCCATAGTAATGGGGACAGGGACTGTCTCTGACATGAACTGATTGGCTTGCTCTTTGATCACCTTCCCCTGAGGTGGGAGCAGCCTTACCAGGCAACAGAGGAAGACAATGCAGCCACTCCTGATAAGACCTGATAGACTAGGATCAGAAGAGTTCTTACTTCTCTACTCAGATGCATTTCTGACCATTCTATGCTCTTCAGATCTTCATCTGGAGATCTAAACAACTTTTACTGTTCATCTAAAGATTTCTCCAGAAAAACTTCAAAAGTATATGCTTTCTGAGTAATAGTCATAAATGTGTGACATAACTTTGTTTTTTAGGTACTGTGCTCAGTATTGCCTATTACTAACCCAAAGGACTCACACTCCGTGTTTGACATGCTACTTCTGCCTGTGCACACTCTTCAATCTTTGACCATCATTTTCTGCATCAAAAAAAAATGGCAATTGGATTATCTCTTAAAGGAATGGTAGGAGATCCAAGATGGCTGCCATGAGAGAACACTGGGTCTGAGGAGTAGGAGAGCAGAAACAACGCAGCGACCAGGAGACTGAACTCTGGGACCTAAAACGCCAGCATTGTGAGTGCCAGGTGAGCAGAACTCCTACGGTGAGAAAATCAAGTGGGAAAACCCTAGGGACACCCAGTTATTACCTGGAGAAATTTCCCTGTGACCAGCGGCGCACAGCTCTGATCTGGACGAGCG
>JAQQSO010003204.1:0-13748 GCA_028658305.1 Pachyuromys duprasi
TTTGCACGTTTACCAAGTTTGAGAGCTTCGACAAGTAACAGTCTTATCCTTGGATTTGTGACATATCTGTAATACATAATAATCATAGCATACCCTTTTCATGGCACATTGGCTATTTATACGAGACAGTGAGTAGTTTTAAAGTTGTAAGGGATGTGGTAAGACTCAACAAAACATATTACGATAGTACTACTCTGAATTTGATCAAGTAAAACTTTCACAGCCATGTGGACTACTTGCAAAATTTCACCTAAGAATAGGAAAATAAATAAATAATCTGACAATAGAGAACCTAGTTAGCATCTCAATCGTATTTCTGAAAGGATCATATTTCCAGCTGTCAACACTGTGGGAAAGATTGCTCAAAATGAGCTAATTTTGAGAATTGTATACCATTACACTATGTTACAAAATTAGCAGGCTGACACAGCTGACATTTCCAACTTTTCCCTTTCATTGGACAGAAGTGGATATGTGAGAGAACAGAGGAGACCCAATTCAAAATGAGCTCCAAGTTCCTCTTCAGTAGGTGCCAGGTGGAGCCGCCCTGCTGGGGGCTCACGCTGTTTTCTTGTCCCACTGCAGTTCATCTGTAGGAGTCAAGATGTCATCCATGCTGACAGCAACAGGTACGCCACACACCTATGGACCCACGCTTCCCTAACTGTTCAGCACACTTTCAAGGAAGAATAAAAAGGCAAGAGGTTTTGTTGTTTTTCCTCATACTCCCCAAGGCAGGCAGTAGCCACTGAAAGATGGTTATCTATGAATAAGAGCCCAGATTCCCTGTTCTACATGTGGACAGTTCAAGAGCCATTCCATTTAAGCTCTCTAACAAGATTGTTGGTATAATGTTCTTTTGGAATGTATACAATTTACCCTTGTTCACTCAAATGCTGATTTCTCTACCCCACTATCTGGTTTCAATCTGGACATTGCATTGTGATACTTAGAATAAGATGAGCATCACCTGTCTCAAGTGTGTGTAAACATGCCACCATTTGTTCTCTGTGTTGTCCATAAAACAACCAGCCAAAGCTGTGCAATAGGGAGAGTAAGGTAGGGCATCCTGGTCCAGAGGGGAGGGGAAGGAAGAGAGTGGCAGGAGAGAGTGTCAGGAAAGGACTTGGAACTATGAGGAGAGATAAACTGAACCTCCGATATGACTAAAAGCAAGGATAATGGATAAAATCTGAGTGGGAGGAAACTATGCAGGCTTGGAGGTTTAGGATGGAGTAACTACTGCCCAGAATTGTGCTCTAGGTTAATGAAATAAATCCTAGTCTCTGTGTGGTGATTTGGGTATACAGCTGTTTAAGAATAACAGCTGCTTAACTAAAAGATAAATCAATAGTAAATATTAATAACCCACAACACAAGACTATTTCATTCACCCTTGTCCTTAATCTGCTCTTTAAAATATCGCTTTCCTATGTACCATTCAGGCTCCATTTCCCTGTTCATTATAGCCTCATTGGCTGGCAAGCAGTGGGTCCTGAGAGGGGAAGCAACTGGCGCTGGGGGTGGGGTAGGGCAGGAACCTGGGGGGGGGGGTGAAAGAAACCTCAGTCAACCATCAGCCCAGCAAGAAACAGATTTCACAAAAGCTTCTGTGAGACAGCTCATTTAATTGTGGGAAACAAAGACAACTTTAAACTTTTAGGAGTTGAGTGTACATCACTGGCAGAATCCAGGACACTGGAGATGCCTCATTTGCATGAGGAGGAATTCCAGGTGCTGCTGGACATGACCTTATAAGAGAACAGGAAGTTTAACTTGGCTGCCAGGCTCTGTGACCTGGTGGGGTGCTTGAGGGGAGGGGCAAAGGTTGGGGCACAGATTGTGCCCAGACATGCATGCCCAGGGCAGGGGTGTCCTACTCCTGCCCATCTCAGAACAAGATTTCTGGGATTTGGACATGCCTCTATGCTGCTCTTACTCCCTGATGGCTCCCCTGTCCCACAGCCCCACCGCCCTATTCATGTAGACCAGTTAGATGAATTACTAGGCAATTGCCACCAAGCCTGATGGGCTGTATTTGATCCCTGAATCCTCACGTGGTCTGAGAAAAGAACACACTCCTATATGGTGTCCTCTGACCACCACACGTGCTTTGGCATGCACATGTCTCCCCAGATAGATAGATGGATAGGTAGGTAGGTAGGTAGGTAGGTAGGTAGGTAGATAGATAGATAGATATAAAATTTAAACTATCTTTTTGATGGGAGGAAGACACGCCTCAACCAACTTTTCCCTTTCCTTTTTACTGAAATTAGTGATCAAATAAACCATCATCTCCATCATTATGTCAAGATATTGTTTGTAAAGGACCCAAGCTGGATTGTCATAAAAGGTTAGCACACCTTGTAAGGCCGTGAAAGCAGTGCAGAGACTCCTCGCACAGAACAGCCTGTGCTGGTGTACCACCATGCTGATGACAGATCCCTGGATGAATGAAAATACATAAAATAAAGGAAGCGAAGTGAAGAGAAGGGAACTGAAAGCAAAAATCATGGCCTTGTGGACACCATGATCCTTAACAACTAAACCTACAGTCACACAATAAACCCTTTCGAAAGAAAGGTATATAAAATGCCAGTGAAATTAATTACTGTCTGACTGGCAATTTTGACAGAGTTCAGTTAAAAACTGAACATGTTGAGGCAGGCCCTGGCACGAAACACAACCTAGTCAGATGCACATCTTGATTTACTGCAGATGGGCACTGAGTCATGTGCCAATTCGGATATTCCCAATGAGATTTTACAAAATACATCTGTTCTCCAACAAAATCTGCCTTCAGTCAAAAGTGGAATAAGACAGGTAATGAGACAGATCATCCATGGGCACATATGCACATACATGCACACACATCAAGGCTGACAGTGTTGCTTAGTCCCATTAAATTACATTTTGTTCAATCTCCAAATTGTTATGCTGCTCTAAAGATGCTTAACCATTTAAATGCTCATTTGTAAATATGAGCTTTCTCTCTACAGAGAACACATGATGCCATCACAAAATTCCTCTAGATTCCCAGTCTTCTCTTAACATTGTTTACTCTTCCTCCAGCAGTAAATTCAGCCCAGTTTCTGCCTGTTCGTTGATAAATCTGCCTTTTTTTTTATAATCTACTAAAATCTTCCAATTGAGAGATAAAAAACTGAAAGCACTGGTTGGTCAGACTCCACCAATGTTAATGGTGAGCATGTTTTATGAATAACTGTAGTACCAGGGAATTGTTTCATATAGAACAGCAATTGCCAAAGGACTTGTACATGGACACATAGGTGGGTGTCATGGGAGGACAGTTCTCTGTGACTCCCCTTTGAAACCATAGAGGATTTCTCCCCATGACAAATGTTCAAGCGATTTTACTTCTAAGTGTTGTCATGCCCTGGCTTTTATTTTGTCAACTGTGATATGTTTCCCTCCAAAAATTAGGAGACTTTCTCCTGTGAGGTCATAGGTACTGATATGTAAACACCATAAGCAAGGAGGAAGATGTAAATACTTTTAATATATAAAGATATAACTGAAGAAGTAATGAACTTCTGCTAATTCCACTTTAGAATATCCTGTGGGGTATACCACAATAAAGGCCGTACTATGTAGATCGTCTTACCAATATAAACATTCATCTACCTTGTGATAAGCCACACAAGCAGCTTTGGCGTATCCTGGAGAACAACCACAGGGATCATTAACTCTGCCTTCCCACTGCAGATGCTTCCCTGCTTGCTGCACTATTGTTCACTGCTCACGGATGCTTGTTCATCTGCAGCTTCACCAACAAGCAGTCCATTGAAAGCGATGCATGCATCCTTGGCAGAACTTCTAGGATAGGAAGGTACCCCTCATATGGACGCCTAATGGAAGCAAGAACATAATGACCTCACCTTCCTTTCTGAAGGAACCTGGAGGTTCCTTCCACTCTGCCAAAGCAAAGCAGTGGTTCCCTTAGAGAGGGTAATTTACTGCACTTACATACTAAATAAGAAGCACTCACCAACTCCCAGGAGACTTCTTCCTCCATCTTTTTGACTCTTCTTTCTAGGTCCTAGATTGAGCTCAGAAGCTTATTTGTAATTCTATTAGGTCATTGATAAATTTTACTAGGAATTACATCTTCATTTGGAATTTCACCTATTTCAGTATTTTTTTAAAATTAGTAGCTGAGTTATGAGCTTTTGCAGGAGTGGCGTTGCCTTCTTTATCACATTCTTGCTTTTCTGTGCTGCAGTTTGTGTATCTGTGGGTTTGGATGTCCCTTCTGGCTTTGGGGCTGGGAAAACTTCTCATTGAACAGCCTACTCTGCAAGCTCAACCCATAGTACTCCTTGCCAAGGAGAAAACAAAATGCTGTAGCATCAACAACCTTAAACTCTACAACACCTTCGACGTGTACTTAAAATGAAACACAGCCCACTCGTACATCACCAACGACCATGAATCTGAAAATAACAAAAACAAATATAGCATGTGCAATGAAGTTAAAGATGTTTAGGGTTTCAGTTTAAAATGATTGGAAATAGTACATGAGTGAGATAAAAGAAAGACACAGGGAAAGGGGAAAATAGAAGAGGAACAGGGACAAATAAGTAAAAAGAGAAAGACAGTAGTAGACAAGAATGCTAGAGAGGAAAAGAGGAAAAACAACAGATTGAAGAAAAGGAACAAAATGGGGTGGATTTCCTAATAAAGAACAAGTTCAAGACCAAATTAGATAAATGTAACAAGGACAATTAATATATACATCATTAAAGGAAAAAATCCAACAAGGTAAAGTCAAAATACAAGCAAATGTAAAGAGTGGCAGAAACGCAGAGGGCAACGAGGAAAATGCAACTAGATAAAAGAATGAAGTGTTGCCAAAAATGGGGCGGAGGGTCTGAAAACAAAATTAGAGGACTATGTGAGGGTAATAAAAATTTTAAAAGTAAAAATATAACAGAATAAAAGTTCTACTAAATGTGTAAAGAAAAGGGCATCAGGAGAGAATGGGATAAAAAAGATGAGGCATTTTGACTTCTCTGTGGGGCCTCAAAATTTGTCCTCTGCACGGAATGTGTGTGGAATGCAGGGACAGTGAACGGAACTTGTTGGCTCTTGTCTTTTCTACAGTTTAAGCCTTTGCGGAGTCTGTCAGAGCTGTCTTCAACTTCAGTAGCTTCCCTTCTTTGCCTAGCAGGCATCTTTGCTGGCCACACTTGGCTTTCTGTGGGTTGGGCAGGCTCTCTGTCTCCTGACACTCCCCAGACCATGGCCGCTGGAATGGCTGCTTTACATAGGGGTATCTGCCAGTGGGTTGGGGTCTGAGAAGCCACCGCAGTGCTGAGATGACTGTGGGAAGAAATCACAATCTTCTTCACACTTTCATGGCCCCAGAGTGCTAACCACTTGACGAAGCTGAGAGTATCACATGGACCCAGGGGACTCCAGAGTTCGCAGAACCTAGAGCAACACACACAGAAGCTTGCTCTACCCACTAGCCTCAGGCTCAAAGCCTTCAACCGCCTTGTTTACTCTAGGGGGAGGTGATCTGTTCCAGATCACTGCCGTGGGTCTCCCTTCCCTTATTCACTCCCTAGCCTGAACCATGAGCACCCTTCAGCTTATAGGTGTTCGGCCCTACAGCCCCCACTGCTACCTCACCGGGCCTTCATCAAGCTCAGGCTGGGGCAGGCCTATGTGAGGCTACCAACCCGCCCATGATCCTTGGTCATCAAGCCAGCAGGGCACCTTAATTACTGTCAGTTCATGTTGGTGCCCACTGCTGTCCTCCAAGTCACAGAGACAGGCATGGATCTGTCGCTGCCAGAGGAATCCCTGTGTTAGCAGGGCCCGCAGCTGGGTGTGAAGCACCTGCCCTTCGCTAGACCTGCCTTTAGGAAGAGGCTTGTTTGCTCCCAGTGCTGTGGCTGTGTGGCTTACTTCTCCCCCCAAATCTTTCTTTTGCTTATTCCTTTCACCGCCTTCATGGATTTGCAAAGTTCTTGCTCATCTCTCTCTTCAGAGTGAGTCTGTTTCTCATTTTCATCTTTCCCTTGATGGCTCACACAAAGGCGATCTTGGCACTGCTCCCTTACTCAGGTGTGCTTTGAGGCCTTTTGAATGGGGACACACTTGCTATGAAGCCCTGACTGGCCCAGTACGCATTACGTGGCCAGTCTGGCCTCACATACTACTGTACCAACTACAAATCTACTTATTAGTGTGTGTGTGATTTCTAGAATTTTATTTTTTATTGAGAAAAACTTTCCATAAGCTATCTTCTTTCCCTCCCCCAACTTTTCCTAGGTGATGTCCATGTCCCCAACCGCCCACAATGTCTTTCTTTCTCTTTAGAACCCAAAGCACCAAACAAAAACCAAACAAACCAAATCTTTTAAGAAAGAAGGAACACAAAAAAATAGATACACACACGCACACACACGATAATAACATTAAATTGGAAACCATAATACATAAGCAAAAGACCAGTAAGACAAAATAAATAAATAAATAAACCCAAAACTTCCCAAACAAAGCAATTATAAAAATGCCATTGATTCTGTCTTGTGTTGGCCATCTGCTGCTGGGCTCGGCGCCCGCTCTTAACTGTGTCTTATATACCTAATGAGGTTTCAGGGGAGAAAAATATTCCTTTGCAAGTGATTGTCAGTCGCAGACATCTTCTTTGTTAAGGGTGGAAGCCCACGTCTAATTATATATAATTAGACATATATATGTATATATGTGTGTGTGTATCTCCAAAAGAACAAATGTCCGTCCACACCCAGGCAGGATCATGTGACTTGATTGCTAGGGGTCCCAGTGGTGACCATTTTCATTAAGGAGGTGCCCAGCACACTCAGAGGCTTAAACCCCATGCACAGAGATCTTCACCGACCGCGCGCTTAGCACTCTCTGGGGTGAACAAGCGCATCAAGCTTTGTCATCGTTTTCCTGTTTCCGTTCTCTTCTCATTTCCAAGTTCAGAAGAGTCAATACCTACTCTACCAAGCTGACAGTCACGAATTCTGTGAGAATATTAATAATCATAAAGTGCTGTACAATATAGGGTCACAAGTCACGTGGTTATGTGATTGTTAAAAACGACCAAAAAAAAAAAGTTTTCTCCGATCGAGCGCTAGGGGCAGAATTCTGTTGACTCCTGAGCTGAGCGCCACCCTGACTACAGAGGTGGTCACCTGAGCTGAGCTGGGGGCTTGGCTTGACAGGCAGAAAAGTACTGAGGAAGTAGAAATAAGGAATGAAAATCAGATAGGTCCCTTCGCTAGAGAGTTTGAGGGCTTCCTTATCACGCTGGTTTCTCTGTGAATCTCCTGTAGTTTTGCCAAACTATGCTAAAGTTCAGTTTGGTTGGGTGGTACCTAGCAAGAGGGACTCTCCCAAGTTGGGCTGATCTGTTGGGCCTTGTACCAAACAGCTGTCAGATACAGATAAAGTGCAAAAGTGTCACACATGACTACACTGGTCCTTTACAGGAGGCTGAGAAATCAGTAAGGTACTACCACCACATCACACATCAAGAATTGCTACTACAAATTTTAATTACAATGTGCCCTTACTACATGAAACATCAAGCTCATGTCAGTAATTTATGGCACAAATTAGACACAAATGCACATACACAAATGTGTATGTATGTATATATATATATATATGTATGTATATATATATATATATATATATATGAGCAGCAGTTAACATTTAGTCTCTTAAGACTAAAAAGGGCATTAGAAAAAAAATAAAAAGACATGCAACTGGTGAAAAATCAGTTTGATTAACCATCAAATGGAAATAAGTGTCACATGGTAGAGACAGCTGCACAATAGTAATAAATGATTCTTAATACTGTACAACTCTTATCTTTAAACTTCACACAAAAGATAATCAGTTATAACAGGACTGTTACGTGCACAAAGTGTCAAAGCTATGCTTCTCAGAAGACTATCTTAATGTCATTATACTACTGCTTTCCTTTAGAATACAGCAATAATTATTCTCCTAAGAGGTTCTAAGTGAAGGTTTATTGTATAAATAGATTAATGGATGCCTGGTGAGTACAGACACACACACACACACACACACACACATGCAAAATCTCCTTAAATATCCACACTGTTCATGCTGGGTTTGATCTGTGAATGAGAACCCTGAAATATGGCTTTCAGAAGTGCAGATTTAGGGGAAGAAACACGGAGTGAGGAAATAAGTTCCTCAGACGCTGCAGCAGCTCCCCCATCTTTCCCTCACAGAGGTTGCTTCTGTGGGTTCCGTGTCCAAGGTGTTCTAAACAGCATAGCAGGACACATTCCTCAACATCTGGGGGGCATTCTGTTTCCCATTTGGGTGATAATCACAGAGAGGAGCATTTGCTAAGCGACACAGCTGCAGGGAATGAAGTCATTGCTCCTGGAAACACCCCAGATGTCCCTCAGTCGAGGAATGGATACAGAAATTGTGGTACCTTTACACAATGGAATACTACTCAGCAATTAAAAACAAGGAAATCATGAAATTTGCAGGCGAATGGTGGGAACTACAGAAGATTATCCTGAGTGAGGTATCCCAGAAGCATAAAGACACACAGGGTATATACTCACTTATAAGTGGATACTGGACATATAATATAGGATAAACATACTAAAATCTGTACACCTAAAGAAGCTAAGCAAGAAGGAGGACCCTGGGTAAGATGATCGATCCTCACTCAGAGAGGCAAATGGGAAAGACATCAGAAGAGGGAAAAAACAGGGAACAGGACAGGAGCCTATCACAGAGGACTTCTGAAAGACTCTACCCCGCAGAGTATCAAAGCAGTAGGACTCATAGCCAAACTTTGGGCAGAGTGCAGGGAATGTTATGAAAGAAGGGGGAGATAGAAAGGCCTGGAGGGGACAGGAGCTCCACAAGGAGAGCAACAGATCCAAAATATCTGGGCACAGGGGTCTTTTCTGAGACTGATACTCCAACCAAGGACCATGCATGGAGATAACCTGGAACCCCTGCACAGATGTAGCATGGCAGCTCAGTGTTCAAGTGGGTTCCCCAGTAATAGGAACAGGGACTGTCTCTGACATGAACTCAGTGGCTGGCAATTTGATCACCTCCCCCTCATGGGGAACAGCCTTACCAGACCACAGAGGAAGACAATGAAGCCAGTCCTGATGAGACCTGACAGACTAGGGTCAGATGGAAGGGGAGGAGGACCTCCCCTATCAGTGGACTGGGGGAGGGGCATAGGAGAAGAAGAGGGAGGGAAGAAAGGTGGGCTTGGGAGGGGGTGGGGAGGGGGCTACAGCTGGCATACAAATTGAATAAACTGTAATTAATAAAAATGAAATAAAAATTTAAAAATTACTGGGAAAAAATACCTGTGTTAATTTTCAGTGCTTTCTATAAGCAATTATTACAAGTCACATGGCTTAAAACTATACAAACTTAGTCCACCACCATTCTAGGGGCCATGGGTCCAAAGGCAGAGATTCAACAACTCTCTGCCCCTTAGAAGGTGATAAAGAAGATTCCTTTCTGATTCTCCCAGCTTGCAGTTACTCCAGGCATTCCTTGGGGGAAAGCCCTGATGGCCCTAATCTCTGTCTTCACATGCTCTTCTCCTTTCTGTCCCTAGGTTTTAAATATCCTCTTGGTTTTTCCTATGTCTCCTGGTTACAAGTCTGCCTCTGAGTTTAGTCCCATGATAAATATAGAATAGTTTTATATTGCTAAATTTAATTACACTTACAAAGACCCTTTCTTCAAACATGGTCTCAGCAATTAGGACATGCACATTGACTTTTCATTGTTGGGGGCTATTCAACTTCCTACACATAAATTGCTAATAAGTTCTTTTTGTCTCCTCTGCTTTTACTTTCTTTTCCTCACTACCACAAATGGAAAACAAAATTGTATCTATAGCCTTTTCATAGCGCTCAGGCAGTTTATTTGTATTCTTGAGAAAATAACAGAAAATTAGTGTTAAAATATTAGAATATTAGTGGCAAGATACAAGGGCTCAGCAAGTGGACATGGGGATTGTTCCGTTATTAGTGCTCACTCTTTGCTGCTGGGATGAACGTGTTTAGGCCTGTGGAATGTGATACGACACGAACAGAAGTTAAATGCTATACAGCCTGCTGATTTTAACAGTGACTCTTAGATTTAATAATTGATTTGTTGTTCTCTTATATAAGGTATAAGTGAACAAATTAAACACTCCCATAGAATGGAGATAAAAATATATTTTAGTGCTAATTATCTTGGAAGGTAGAAGGGTACTGGATTTAGGGCAACTCTACAATATCAAAATATACCCCACCAACAATAAATACTAATGTTTTAAATAAAAGGATCCAGCCTATATGCTGCTCTAAGAAGAAAAACAAATTCTGCAAATAAGAACGTCTGTTTTTAGAAGTAGCAAGTCAATCTTCTTTTGTCAGAATATCAGAATATAAGCCATGCGTAGGGAAATAACTTGCTGTGATACATACAAACCACACATTTTCAATCTCAGCTCATCTAATATAAAATAAAAAAATACATAAAAGTACTCCTTCACCCTGGGAGGAAAAATTACTCTCAGGATCTGAGACATTTCTGCTCTTTATACGATCTTATGAATGAAAAGTATAGTCCTCCTATCGCTTTGGCTTTTACAGTTCATTAGTTCATCTAATTTTCCATGTCTGTTTCTCTATGTCCTCTGTAGCTGCAAAAAGTCATGTCACAAGGACCCTGAGGACCGCACCTCTTTCATAAATCTCCCGATGGAATACTGATAAAGTCGGGCTGCAAGACTCTATTACTCAGAAGGGATAACTGTGAGATAATTGGGTACCATTTTCCAGAGTATTCACATGACATTAACCTTCTATCACCCACTACAAGCTGAATTCCTTCTTAGTATACTGACTCTCCCTCCTCCTCTACAGTCTGAAAGAACTGCTCACAATAAAATCTTGCCCTAGGATCTGTTTCTAAGGCAATATACTGTAACTGAAAGGAAGAAGTTCCATTATTACACTAGTCCATCTGTGTCATTTCCAGGCCTAGCCAAAGTCACACACTTTATGCACTGATCTGATAAGCTACACACTCTACCTTGCCTTAGCCATATCCAACTTCCAGGTCTTGCTTAGGCCACACATTTGCATCATTCCAGCCAGCCTGGTAAGTCTCCACAACCATCCTTAATATTGACTCCTGGCTTAAACAAAAAGCCTACATGCCAACCTAGTCTGGTGAATGCCAAGACCCCAGCCCACACACATACACACTACCCTCACATTCCCAGGCGCAGCTTGGATTTGCACACCAGCCCATGCAGATACAGACATTTTCCCATTTTGTAATCACTTCCATTCTCCAAATCAAATCAGAACCGAATGGTTTAAGGATTGACCTACCAACTCCTCATACCCAATGTGAAATCAAACAATCTTAAGCAACAACAAAATAAAATGCCTACTTAATACAGGCAGCCTAGAATTTCACATCAGACACTCAGTGAAAAGAAGCAAATTCCTAGCTCTCATCACCAAACACAAACAATCCAAGATAACACACCACCCTAAAAGAAATCACCAGTCCTACATAAATACCCCCCAAAGGAAAAAATAGCTAGATGAAACCCAGTACATAAAAATGTAAAGTAATAAATACAAGCTCCATCAATATATTCAAATTTAAAGAAGACAAGAACAGCTCAGTGAACTTAAAGAGAACAGTGAAAGATGCCTGAATGATGGCCAAAAACCCCACAAACAGTTTAAGTAAACACTGAAGACAATTCAGGATTTGAAAACTGGATTAAGTAAAGAGATTAAAATACTGATGATAACTCCAGAAGAAATAAGGAAGGAATTTTAAAACTCAAAACCTATTACAAAACTTCTTAGGATAAATCTTACAAGTAAAAGAGATCAAATAGAATATAGACAATCAGCATTTGAAAATAATACTGATTGGATTACACAAGCAAAGAAAAAATTTAAAACATATGACAGAAACAGGAAGGAACTGTGAGGCACTATGTATATATAAAATATTTCAGTTATAAGCATAGAAGGAAAAGAATCCCAGTTCGATGTCATAGGCCAGAACTTCAATAAGATTATAGAAATCTTCCCCAAACTAACCAAGACATGCTCATACAGACAGAAGAATTATACTGAATTAACTGAATAACAGCTTATTTTTAAATGAATACTATAAAAAAGAAAATTCAGTTCAAGTTTTAAAAGATTATAGACACCAACTCAGACTACTGCACCCAGAAAAACCATCTGCCATAGTTAAAGGAGAAAGAAAATTTTCAATGATATAAACAGGCGAAAGGAATTCATGCCCACTAAATTATCCTGCGAGAGACTACTGGAATTAACACCTTAGACTAAAGAGCAGAATAAGACTATATAAAGAAAACAAATGAGGCTATGCTTGTTGAAACACAAAATTGTACAAGGGAAATAAAGAGGAAAGAGGAGGGCAGCAATCAAGACACAGCTTTCAGGAATAACATTCAATATTAAGGACTTCAATTCTGCCATCAAATGTACAGGTTAGTTGAATGGATTTAGAAAGAAAAGCCATCTTTCTGCTGCCTACAAGAAACTCATCATATCTTCAAATATAAGCACCATCTAAAATGAAAAGATAAGGAAAATACAAGCAAAGGAGACCAAGAAATAGGAGGTTTCACTATCTTAGTATCAGAAACAACGGGGTTCAAACCAAACAAATTTGACATTATAAAGAAGGACATTTCATTCTAATCAGGGAAACAATTAGAAAAAAAAGTACATTACAACCCTAAACATATATGCATCAATTGCACACAGTTTCATACAAAGCATATAATGGACTGATAGACAGATGAACTCCAACTCAGTAATGGGCGATCTCCATTTCTTACACTCTCATTTTCTGGATAAAAAATAAACAAAAAAATACAGACATAAATGACATTATACTGAGCAAAAGGGCTAATACACAGCAGTAGAATATCAAACACAAAGGAATATACATTCTACTCAGTATTTCATAGCAGTTTCTCTGAAATAGGCCAATGGTACACAAAATAAATCTCAGCAAGATCAGAAAACTTCAAGAGCTCCATGTATCCTTTCTGACTACAATACCATAAAGCTTAAAATTAACAGCAAATGAATCTGTAGCACTATCACAAACACATAAAGATTAAAAATTAGATTGTCAAATAATGAATGAGTCAAAAATAAATCCAGATTTTTTTAATTCCTGGAATTAAAAATAAAAACACTACAAAATAAACCTCTGTGACACATTAAAAGTAATTCAAAGTCGGAAATTTATAGCTATGAGAACCTACACAAAAAATTCAAAAAGATCACAAATAAATGACTTAGTGTTGCAACTTAAGAATTCAGAACAAGTATAAACTAAATGCAAATCCTGAGGAAAGAGAGAAATAATAAAAATGAGAACAAAATTAATGAAACGGAAACAAAACAATGCAGAAAAACAAAATCAGTGAATCTAGCTGATTTTTAGAAGAAAAACGAGAATGACAGGCCTCTAGCCCACCTAATCAAAATACTGACAATATTTTTAACAGAAATAGGAAAAAATCCTAAAATTACTATTAATTACAAAAACTCCATATAAACAAAATAATCCTTAGCACAAAGAGCATTGCTACAGAGATTACCATAGAAGATTTCAAGATGTATTATATCATGGTACTGGCACAAAAAAAG